>BPLR01018317.1:0-62601 GCA_021605095.1 Caerostris extrusa | reverse complement strand
CATAAAAAAATAAGCATGTACAATGGCACTTGACTTAAATACAACTCGTTTCTCGTCCACAACAAAATCGTTGACGTCGCTGGATTGCAAGAAAATAAATGAAAATACTGAGATTTCCAAAAAAAAAAAAAAATGAGTTACGAAACCCTCACTTCAATACGATCAGCACAGGTAAAAGAAGAAAAAATCCCCAGCAATCAGCTTTTGGGTTCGAGTCCCGGTGGTGTTGGGATTGTTGGACGTTGGCTGGGTCTGTTGGTTTGTTGAGTCTGTTGACTTGGCTATCTGCCTTGTTGGTTGTGTGTTGGGATTGTTGGCTGCTAGCCACTGCCCATTCAGGCCCCAAAAAGTATTAGTTATGAAAATCCTAACATGACTTTTTGGTCGCGTAAAAATAAATTTCTTCCCTTAATTTTCTTGTACAACTGCAAGAGGTTAAACACCTGAGTCGTAGATGAATTTAGTAAACGAAACTTGACGCTTAGTCTCACGATCCAAACTTTTCACCCACACACACATAAAAATAAACATGCACTATGGCACTTGGGCTTTTCAGATACAACTCAGTTTCCTCGTCACACGACAGAAATCGTTGAGCGTCGCATTTGGATTTGCATAGAAAAATAAATGAAAAACACTTTGAGATTTCCGAAAAAAATGAGTTTACGAGGCCCTCACTTCAAATGCCAGATCAGCTGCAGGTAGAAAAGAAGAAAAAATCCCAGCTCAAATCAGCTTTTTTGGGTTTTCTGAGTCCCAAAGTGTGAGTGCTTGGGATTGTTGGACGACAGCTGTCTGTTGAAGTTTCGTTGAGTCTGAAAGCCGAAACATGAAGCTCGTCTGTTGAGTGTGTGTCTAGTTGAGGATTGTGAAGCTGTCCTGCATGCAATGGTTTTCAGGAAATCCGTTGCCCAAATCACTATAGATCCAGATCTAATCGGGCTACGCCGGAGCCCCGACTTGGATATCATCTCCACCTGAGTACTTTTTCTAAAAGGTGCGTGTTCTATTGCCCTCGCGCAGACAGCCAAATATTTTGCTTTGCTACCATGATCAAACCGCTATTCTAACGTCCTCTGTTATTCTTGCAGCGGCATGATGGCAATTGGCTGGCGCTCTGACTTTGGTACGTGAGTTCAGGTTCTGAATCCTCCCTGTGGCATGGATGTGTTGTGAATGGGTCGGAATCCATGTTAAAACTGTAGATCCCGGATCTAATTAGCTTAAAGTGTGCAAAATGATCTTAGAGCTGCAAAACCAAACCATAGCATTAATGGAGGATTGATTAGAAAGAGTTCTCCTTTCCAAAATAGAAAAAGTAGGCCACTAAAAATAAATTCTTTTCAAATGTAATGCCATAAATTACAAACTGAATTTTTATTATGACTTATTTGATGCGAAAAGATATTAGATAAAGATATTAGTTATGAAAACCAAGCGTGATTTTTTGGTCACCTTTTAAAAATAAGTTTTCCTTATTCTGTAAGTACAAAAGGTTAAACACCCAGTCGTAAATACGAATTTGGTAAAACAAACTGCCAAATCAAACTTTTCACACAAACACATAAAAACAAGTACAATGGCACTTCGACTTTTTACCAAATACAACTCGTTTTCTCATCCACAACAAAGTCGTTGACGTCGCTGGATTTATAAAAAAAAAAAAAAAAAAAAAAAAAATACAGATTTCAAAAAAAAAAAAAGAAAAAAGGAAAGAGTTCGAAATCCCGCTTCAATCCGATCAACACAGGTAAGAAGAAAAAAAAAAGAATCCAACAATCTGTTCAACCCGCGAAAATGACCACCATAGCAAAATCGCTGCTCCCCCACTTTAGCAAGACACCCAGCTGAGGAAAGAGTGGTACACAACAGGGAAAACCTGAGCCAATTAAAAAAATAAAAACAACCTCAAACTTGGGGAAATAAATAACAAGAAGCTGTTACCCCGAACGTCATAACTTGAGGTTAAATCTTTTGCTCACATGGCTTTGGCTCTCACCCTGGCAGTTGATCAATCATGCAATAGGCAGGTTTGTGCCCGTAGGAAGACGGAAATTGATTATGGCAAAGTCGAGGAAGAGGTTTTTAAACGATCATCCCGCTGCTAGGCAGGCACCGCGCGGGAAGTATTGGCACTTGGTGGCATTAATTGGGAATGTTTGGGGTTATTTCTGGCGAAATATGAATTCCCCCTTTAAAATGCTTCTAAACAGTTTTGATGGATGGCGAAGATTATGAGGAAATTATGAAGAGAAAATCTTTGGCTCGAAATCGGAATGATTTGATCCGTGTTAAGTAATTAATGGGTTCGATCTGTTTTTGTGCTCAATTTGCAACTTGCGTGTTCATCGTATATGCATTGCTTTTCATGCCTTATTATTATTTTTTATTCTTGTATATCTCAAACCGATTTATAAAATACCAATTTCCCTGTTCACTACACAGATTTAAAATTGCATGACCCGACAATTTTGTTCTCTATACAAATTTAAAATTGTCAATTTCGTTCCCTACACAGATTTAAAATTGCCAAATCCTACAATTTTGTTCCTGTACAAATCTAAAATTGTCAATTTCGTTTACAACACAGATTTAAAATTTCCAAATCCTACAATTTTGTTCCCGGTACAAATTTAAAATTGTCAATTTCGTTTACAACACAGATTTAAAATTGCATGACCCGACAATTTTGTTCTCTATACAAATTTAAAATTGCCAATTTCGTTCATTACACAGATTTAAAATTGCCAGATCCTACAATTTTTGTTCTCTATACAAATTTAAAATTGCCTATTTTGTTCTCTACACAGATTTAAAATTGTCAATTTCGTTTGTCAATTTCTACAATTTTATTCTCTACATAAATTTAAAATTGTCATTTTCGTCAATTTTGCTCATTACACAAATTTAAATTGCTATTTTCGCCTATTTCGTTCATTATACGAATTTAAAATTGCCAGTTTCATTAATTTTGTGAGTGCACAGATATAAAATTGCCAGTTTCTACAATTTTTCACTACACAATTTTAAAAAACCAGCTTCTACAATTTTATTCCTTGCACAAATTTAAAATTGTCAGATTCGCCAATTTTGCTCACTACACAGATTTTAAAATTGCGACAGCCTACAATTTTGTTCTCGATACAAATTTGAAATTGTCAGTTTCGTTCACTACACAGATTTAAAATTATCAATTTCGCCAACTTCGTTCCTTACACAAATTTAAAATTGGCATATAAATTCAATTTCGTTCATTACATAACTTTAAAATTTCCAGTTTCGCCAATTACGTTGACCACACGAATTTAAAATTGCCAGTTTCTACATTTTTGTTTACTATACAATTTTAAAATTACCAGTTTCGCCAATTTTGTACACTTTATAAATTTAAAATTGGCAGTTTCGTCCATTTTGCTCATTATGGCTAGAAAAAAAAAAGGCTTGGGTCTCAAGCTAAGCAACAAAGAATGAAATACAGATTTCGATATGCTATTGCATAACTTAAAGATTTTGTTTTGGGTTTCAATAAATTGACTTTATTTAACGAAATAAGGAAAGTGGATATACTCCGCATACTTTTTCAGTTAGACGTCACAAACTTTATATATAATCGTTTACAATGGAAAAATTTTCCAGTCACCAGGCTATTCTCACTCACATGTGAAGTGTTCAATTTACACCATTCAATCTCCTTTGATTGGATTATCCTGAATTGATTGGATTATGCTGAAAACGGAATGCTTTTTGGAAAGGTAAATTAATCATATTATTTCATATTATTTAGGTATTATTCAAATAATATTATTAAGATAAGTATTATTGAATCATATTATTGGGAATAATAATATTTATATTACTTCAGCGACTTGAATTAGTTGATTCGTTGTTCAATTATTGCGCAATTTATTTATTCGTTGTTTATATAATTTCTATGCTTATTCGTTATACTTATTCGGTATGCTTTTTCGGTATGCTTATTCGTTATTTAACAATTTCTCAGTATGCTTATTCGTTATTTAATAATTTCTCAGTATGCTTATTCGTTATTTAATAATTTCCCAGTATGCTTATTCGTTATTTAATAATTTCCCAGTATGTTATTCAGTTATTTAATCATTTCTCAGTATGCTTATTCGTTATTTAATAATTTCTCAGTATGCTTATTCGTTATTTAATAATTTCTCAGTATGCTTATTCGTTATTTAATAATTTCTCAGCATGCTTATTCGTTATTTAATAATTTCTCAGTATGCTTATTCGTTATTTAATAATTTCTCAGTATGCTTATTCGTTATTTAATAATTTCTCAGTATGCTTATTCGTTATTTAATAATTTTCAGTATGCTTATTCGTTATTTAATAAAGTATGCTTATTCGTTATTTAATAATTTCCCAGTATGCTTATTCGTTATTTAATAATTTCCCAGTATGCTTATTCGTTATTTAATAATTTCCCAGTATGCTTATTCGTTATTTAATAATTTCTCAGTATGCTTATTCGTTGTTTAATAATTTCTTAGTATGATTATTCGTTGTTTAATAATTTCTCAGTATGCTTATTCGTTGTTTAATAATTGCTCGGTAAGCTTATTCGTTACTCATTAATTGCTCAGTATCATTATTTGCTCATTCATTGTTCAGTATACTCGTTCATTGTTCAATATGCTTATTCAATGCTAAATAGTTGCCCAATTTGCTTTTTCCTTGTTCATTCATTGCTCAAACATTGTTCAGTCATTTCTCAGTATGCTTAATCTTTGCTCATTAATTGCTCAACTTAATCACATTATTTAATTAATCGTCTATTAATTCATTTGCTCAATCATTGTTCAATATCCTTATTCATTGTTGATTTACTACTCAGAATATTCAACATCTTCAGCTAATGCATGACAGAAAGACTGCAGTTCGAATCGTTACTTCATTTACTGCTTTTAGAAACGAAAATACTCAATGGAGAATGCCACAAGGTATATAAGCGTCTCATAACAGCAATCAAGTTTCCTGGTGGGTGACTTTCCGGAGTTTGTTCAATACGATCCGCAAATGGGGACCAGTTATCCTTAAAAGTCCTTCCAGAAGGTAGTTTTTATTTCTTTTTACAACTGTAGCCAGCTGGCTATTGATGGCATAATGAAAAGGGGCCTTGATATCAAGTAGCTTATGAACGAGCTAGCTATATATGAATTTTACTTCACTCTTAAATATTAATGTTTGGTCTTTCTGATTTTATTAAATTTTCCCAATCATTTTATCGTTATTATTTTAAAGCAAACAAAATTTTAATTTAAAAGATTTTAATTGGACTACATAAAGAATTATTTTTAAAAAGTAGGTTAAAATAACATTGAGTTTTAGGTGCAGAACACATTATTTAATTTTTGCATTATTCATTCGCTATTTAAAAGGACATATTCGAATTTCGAATCCACCACAAACAAACAATAACGAAAAAAACAAACACCCAACGTCGTCTTTAAATATGCATATTTTACCACCAACGACACAGCAGGAATAATTAATAAGTTTTCCAACAAATATTTTTTTTTTCCCTCCATATTTAACCACAACAGCATGCAAAATTCTTGGTGTAATTTTCAATATCCCCACAACTAATTTGCTACTCGTAAGTAGAGTCCACATATACCACACACAAACGGTTACGCTGGATTTACTTGAGGGGGGTAGTGAGGTAGGGAGAACGAAACAAAAATGCACCTGACAGTCACATCTTTCAAGAAAACGCGTCTTTTATCGCCAAGCGGGCACCTCCTCCATTGTGGTGGCAAATTGCAAAGTCGAAGACACGTAATTTCAGGCTTGTTGGTTTTCCGCGTAGAAAACGATCTGCTCTAATCGATGCCTGCTAGATTAATCTGCTCACAATGGTCTGTATGAGGTGTTAAAATGTGACGCCTGTCAACCTACCTGATAAAAGAACACACGCACCCACCTTGGTGGCCATTGTGTTCCACAAATTCGATCGATACGAGCCGAAGATACTGAATAATCAAAGACCCTGGCACACACAAACTTCGGGTGCCACCTTCCTTTTCACCAGTCTAAGGTAGCCATATTAATTGGTCTTTTATGTTGGATCCGTTTCCAGAAGGGGGGTTGCCAGGGGGTGGAGATGGAATGGAACGAGTAAAGCTATCGACCCAAGTGAATATGTGTGTACAGGAGGAGGCGTTGGTGTAATTTGGGTGTGCTGCAATACATACCTAGGGTGGACCAACTGTTGGAAGGAGGATTGGGGTTTTTTTTTATCTGCTTCCCATCTCTGGGCCTGTCAATCAAAATACCGGCTGACGTTTCTAGGAGACGCTATCTTTTTGTTGATGGTAAAAATGTACCGAAAGAGAGCTTCTCTCTCTCTGTATATATATATATATATATGCGTGTGTATATATATATAAATTGTGTTTACCGAACGTTTTATTGTAATAGAGGGATGGTAAAAAGTCTTTATTTGATTAAATTGCTGCCGTTTTGTCGATGTTGGGAGATGGGCACAGAGAGAGAGAAGGGGCGGTAGGGTTGGGGTAGGGTAGAAGAGACACCGGAGTGAAGCTAATCAGCGAAATTAACGGTGGATAGTTCAGGAAATTCGTTTCTATTACCTTTATTGTTTCGGGATTAAAGCTGCCAATGTTCTCCGAACGGTGGCTTTTCGGAGTTGGTGAATTGAATGGTATTGGGGTTTGGGGAATTGGAAGATACTCGCGGGGTATATTGGGTATATTTATCTAACGCTGCTGCAGTGCTTTATTTGAATTGAGGGTGCACAGAAAGGTTGGTATTTAGGTAAAAAAATCATATAAATTTGGGAACGTTTCAGGTATTATAGGAAATACAGTGAAACATTGAGTTCTATTAGCGAGTTCATTTTGGAATTAAAAAAATCACAACATTAGATCTTTAGCATAGAATACAATAAAAATCTTCCGAAACGATTGTTAAGGACTTTACGTTTTCATTTGCATAACAAATACAAGAAATAAAACATAAATAGACATTCTCACTAATAAAAGAATTAAAAATAATGCATAATACAGTCGCATGATACAAAATAGATGCAGAATTTATTTTGTGACTTTGTAATGATGACAATTTAACTGAAAATAATACATTGACTTGAATTGGTATTTTGAGATGTATGCTCCCTTATTATCTCTTATTTATCTCTTATTTATGAGATCTGTAATAAGATTTGCTTGTAAAGCAAATTTTCTATTAAAAATATGATTAATATTTTATTTATATTAAATTTTTAACTCGGGATTCTAATATAAATTTTGTATTAAAAATATGATTAATGTTTTATTTATGTTGAATCCAACTCGCGATCCTAATAGCAACCTGCTGGCTGATTGCCTTGGGCCCTGGCCTTTGGTACCACAGGCTTCAGATTCGAATTCTGGTGGTGGAATGGATGTTTGCTAGTTGTTCAGAATCCATGTTTAACTGTAGGTCCTGGACTAATTAGACAAAAGTATGCACAAAATGACCGTAAAGCGACAATCCAAATAAAACCGCGTTTCTGAAAGCAGTGACTACAGCAATACCACCAAGGGATTCAAACCGTGGACCCCGGGCACTTTAGCTGCGCTTGTTGTAAAGCCCCCGACTATTATATTTCTACATTTTTCTACATTAACATAACGATGTTTATCCTCATATTAATGTTTTTATATTAAAAATATAACTATAATCCTACCACTGATCGTGTGGAAAGGTAAATATCTTTTTGAAAGGCGGAGTAATTATCCACGAATAATATCACGAGAATGGGCCTGATGGCCGAGTGTCTGTTCCAGAAGTGCTAAGAATATTTTAAGTGGTTGGGAATCCACTTTAAACCACAGGTTACGATCTAATATGACTGTTGATCGTAGACTTGCCCTATTCCGTAAAAAAATATCTCCTGTCTCGAAGTCTGCCAGAAGAATTAAATTTTTGCCGTTGGCGCACTACGGGGCTGCTGTGCCGATGAAGAAGAATGTCATGAGAGTCTCTATTGCAGCCGCAGGATAAACACGATACAGGTTCTTCAACAGGGTGCGCAATCATACATTCTCCAGATTTGAAAAGTGCAACTGCATTCTTGGACAAATTCGACAAATCTTTGCGTGTTGTATGAGAGAAAACACAGGAAACTCCCCCACACTATCCGGCCATGATACGAGATATTTTACATGCATGGTCACAATAACCATCGAATCTCTGAAAGCAGTGACAACATTGCCACCAATGGACTCGAACCTTAGCCATCATGCGTGCCATTTACGTATTTATCACTGAGCCACTAGTCAGGCATTTTGGGAATGTTTTGTGTGTCGGTCCAAGACATCTCTTGTTGATTTTGGAACTTAGCACCCTAGGCTTGGAAATCCTATGGATATCCAGTATTTCTCTCCTTGCAGTGTAAATAGCCAGATTATTTGAAAGACAGTTACAAAGAGGTAATTGTAACTTACCTCTGAGTCCCATCGTTTTTTTTGTAAGCAGCGACTACAACACACGTCATCAACAAAAATCGAATCTTGTCCTAGATAATTTACGCTAGTTGCCTCACTAATGGCGGAGCAAACTTGTATCCCTCAATAAATGTACAAACAAATTAGAAAATTTTATGAGCAGACACTGTCACAATTATCCACTGAATCCCATCATTTTTAGAAGCAGTGACTGCAATAAATCATTAATCTGCAAATCATTAACAAAAATCGAATCTGGTGCTAACTAATTTACACTATTTACCTCACTACATGGCGAAGCAAACTGATGTCCCTAAATAAATGTGCAAACACATTTTATGAGCAGACACTGTCAAAATACCACTGATTCTCATCATTTTTGTAAGCATAGACTGAAACATCATCACAAATTTAATCATGTGTTAACTAATTAATTTACACTATTTGCCTCACTATATTGTTTGATTTGACGGTCATCTTGTGCACTGACTAAACGGACCGGGACCTCAGTTTAAAGTTGATTCCGAACCAAAACAAACGTCCATGGCACCGTCGGGCCTCGAACCCGAAACCTCCTCACTATACGGAGAAGCGAACTGGTGTTCCTTAATAAATGGGCAAACAAATAAGCAAATTTTAAGGGAAGAAAAGAGAAGTAGCCTCCTCATTTTGAAACAATATCATAAAATTTCGCAAGTCTAAATAAATTTTTTGTGAGTTTTATGTTATAAAAAAAACCAAATATTGAAAAAAAAAAATTCCCTCAAACTCATAACAAATAGCAAAAGAAGCATCAAACAAGTAAAAAAAAAAAAAAGCAGGAATCCAAAAAAAACTTTGATGTGCATCTGGAGATGGCATGGCGTTGTTATTAGGTTAAATGGCATTCTCGGTTGTTTTGATGCTGGTGGGGGCTGCCATTCCAACCGATGCCACCCTCCGAGTCCCAATTCCGAAACGTGACCCCGCACGTTCAACGCCTCCTCCCACATCGCTTCACTGTCACCGTGACGGATAACTTACGAGGTGTTAATTGCGAGCACCAAATGGATTTGCAAAATGGCCCGACGAATACGAATTGGCCATGATTAGAAGGAATTTTATTGGCAAAACCTGATATTGGGTGGAAATGACATCAAACCAATTGCTCCATCGTTTGCGAAGCTAGTCAGTAGAAGTAGTATTGACTGCGGAAATGCTAATTTTTACTACTAGTAGTAGCAGTTGAGTGGATTTCAGAATTGGTGAATTGCATATGAATACGAATTGGATAGTTTATTGGCAAAGCTCTGATACTGGGTGGATTACGAATGATTTAATTTGACGTCATTTAATGGCGAGTAAAAAAAATAAGCTTTACTAGTAACACATGTTTAAATTTTATGCTTTTGTTAATAACATCTGTTGAGACAGCAATGATTTCTTCCTGTATTAATTTTTATTACAAGTAATATATTTCATAATTGGTGAATACAAATTGATTTCATTATCAGAAATTTTATACATTTAATGGCGAGTAAAAAAATGGACTGCTTACAAATTGCGCAGGATGGATGCTAAACATCATGTTGCAGCGGCGGCCATTTTGTTTGTTTACTTGGCGATTTGGAGCAAACTTGGCGAAAGGGTACAGGATTCTAGATTTTTAACATGATTAAATTTAAAAACTAAATAATTAATAATTAATAATTTAATTAATTTAAAACTAAATTTACGAGTAACATATGCTTAATTTTTATTTATAATTATTTTTTACGAGTAACATTGTATGCTAATTTTTACTACTAGTAGCAGTTGAGTGGATTTCAGAATTGGTGAATTGCCTATGAATACGAATTGTACAGTTCATTGGCAAAACTCTGATACTGTGTGGACTATAGATGACTTAATTTGGCGTCATTTAATGGCAAGTAAAAATAAGATGTCGCAGCATTTACAAGTAACATATGCTTACATTTTATGCCTTTGTTAAAGTCCATCTGGTTAAGTAGCAATGATTTCTTCATGTGTTAATTTTTATTACAGGTAATAATTTCGAATATTTTATGATTGGTGAATACAAATTAACTTCATTATCTGGAATTTTGTACATTTAATGGCGAGTAAAAAGGAGGACTATTTACAAATTGCGCACCATGCAGCGATGCCCATTTTGTTTGTTTACTTTGCGATTTGGTGCAAACTTGGTAAAGGGGTACCGGATTCTAGATCTTTACTATAATTAAATTTAAAACTAAATACTAACTTTTTTAAATTACATTCATTGTGAATCAAATTAAACCAATACGAGCAATTGATAACTAAAGCGTTTTGAAAATATCCTTATCCTGATGAAGCTGGCAGATTCGTGCTCTACCAGTGTAGACAGAAAGTTACGTAGTGGGTACATATATTCGTGCAAAATGAGCAAAATAACTGTGCCTACTTCCATAACGTAAAAAGATTGATGAACTTGTGTTATCGACTTTTCATATAAAAAATTTAACTTAAAAATTCCACTATTTAAACACACATAGAAGCGATGTTTCATTTTTTATTGTTTCGTCAAGATTATTTATTGAAATTGAAGAGTTTTTAGAAAAATTAATAGAAACCCTGTTTAATTGCAAATTACAGTTTCATATTCATCAACCGCTAACCTCGAACATTATATATATACGAACGACGTAACGTTTGTAAACTTTAACCTAACAAAAATATGCTATGTACTAACTGTAAGCGCCTACTACCGCAAATACTACCACTACAACTATTGCTTCTCAACACTTCGCCAATCAACTATTGCTATTCAATACTTTACAACTCAATTACTGCTATTTAAAATTTCATTAATCAACACTTCACAAAAATTTACTATTCAACATTTCACTACTCAACTACTACTATTTAATATATCACTACCACATAATTACTGCTACTCATCACTTCAGTACTCAACTAATGCTAATCAAATACTATTCAACACTTCACAACTAACTAACTCCCCGACACTATAACCCATGACAGGCCAAGACCGTTCCCCTACTAACACATTTGAAGAAAGGAGATGTTTTCTTTTTACAAGGTAGAGTTGAGAGAGAGTCTCTAAGCCCAGAGATCTGCAGTCGTATTAGACTGGGACTTACGGTTTAAAGTGGAATCTGAACCACTACAAACACCCATGACACCGCAGGGAACCTGTGCTACCGAGCATCAGGCCCCTCACTTCTCAGTTATTGCTAATTAATATTTCACTACTACCTAATTACTGCTACTATTAATCATTTCATCACTCAATTACTGATATTCAATATTCATTACTTTTCAAAATTTCACTACTCAACTACTGCTAATCAATACCTCATTACTACTCAAAAATACTACTAGTTTTATTCACTACTCAACTGTTCACCACCCATCTACTACTAATCAATACTTCACTGCTTAGTTACTGCTAATCAATACTTCACTGCTTAGTTACTGCTAATCAATACTTCACTATTCAGCTACTGATAATCATTACTTCACTACTCAACCCCTACTAGTTAACATTTTACTACTACTTAACACTTCACTACTCAGCTACTACTGTCAATGATTCACTATTCAACTACTGCTATTCAATACATCACTACTAAACTACTGTCATTTAATACTTCACTACTACTGAACGACCGCTACTCAGCACTTAATATTTCCTTTGCCTTCTAATTAAGAGTAAACTAGAGTACACACAAGTGCAGGTTGTATGTATTGAACGCTTTCATTATTTTTATATCGCAGCCATTCGACACATAAAATATTCTATTAGAACTTCAATATATTACTATTCAGGTACTGCTAATCAATACTTCACTATTGCTCAACATTTCACCACTCAACTACTGCTATTCAAAATATCACTACTACCTAATTACTGCCACTCAATTACTGTTAATCTATACTTTACTACTGCTCAATACTTCACTACTGAGCTACTGCTAATCAATATTTTACTGCTATTCGACACGTCACTGCTCAACTACTGCTATTCAATATATTACTTAACACTTCACTACTGAACTACTACTAATCAATACCTCAACACTTTGCTACTTCACTACTACTAATCAATATTTTCCTACTCAACTACTGCCATTCAATACTTCACTACTACTAATCAATATTTGACTACTCAACTACGGCCATTCTATATACTACTAATCACTAATACTCAACTACTGTCATTCAATACTTCACTACTACTCAACTACTGCCATTCAATACTTCACTACTACTCAACTACTGCCATTCAATACTTCACTACTACTCAACTACTGCCATAATACTTCACTACTACTCAACTACTGCCATTCAATACTTCACTACTACTCAACTACTGCCATTCAATACTTCACTACTACTCAACTACTGCCATTCAATACTTCACTACTACTCAACTACTGCCATTCAATACTTCACTACTACTCAACTACTGCCATTCAATACTTCACTACTACTCAACTACTGCCATTCAATACTTCACTACTACTCAACTACTGCCATTCAATACTTCACTACTACTCAACTCATTCAATACTTCACTACTACTCAACTACTGCCATTCAATACTTCACTACTACTCAACTACTGCCATTCAATACTTCACTACTACTCAACTACTGCCATTCAATACTTCACTACTACTCAACTACTGCCATTCAATACTTCACTACTACTCAACTACTGCCATTCAATACCTCACTACTACTCAACTACTGCCATTCAATACTTCACTACTACTCAACTACTGCCATTCAATACTTCACTACTACTCAATTACTGCTACTCGACACTTAAAATTTCCTTTGCATTCTAATTTTCAGTAAATGTTCATATAAAAGTAAACTGGAGTACATACAATTGCAGGTTGTATGTATTGAAAGCTTTTCATTATTTTCTATCCCACTCATTCAATACATAAAATATTCAATTAGAATCAAAACAAAGCAAAAAAAAAAGAAATTAAAAACAAACTAAAGTAGAAAAACCAATTAAAATTCTAACAGCTGTTAGTTATTCAAGTAAAACTTTCTAATTAAAATTAATGAAACTTTTCTCTTTGATATGAAAATTATCCGTAGTATGTAGAGGTGCTTAATTTATAGGAAAAGTTATTACACCTGATTGTTTGTGGACTCTTTAAAACAAATAAAAAACCTAATTTACTTTTTGAGTCACTGAACTATTGAAAAACTTCATTAAAAAATACCTTTAATTAAAATTTTACAATTAAGGTTTGGCTATTACTTACGGTTGGTACCTACTGTAAATGAATGTCTGGTAAAAAATTTTTTTTTATTTATTTAACATCTTATATTTTTTGAAGTTTTGTGATTAAGGAAAAATTAACAGTTTAGAAAATATATTACTTTCAATTAAAATTTAAAAATTTCAGTCAGAAATATTTATTTCAATTCACGACCTTGTTTAAGTTCGTTCTTTTTTTTTTTTTTTTGTTTTACAATTTTATTATGATTATTTCTGTAATTTAATTAAAGAACTTCTTATGAATGAAGGCGAATTAATTAAATTCAAAAATATCAAGGTTGTTTTCCATTGAAAAACATGTAGCATTGAACTGTAGTTACTATTTTTCATTAACATTTCAAAGATTTAAGGTTAAATTTAAATTTTATTTGAAATAAAATTAGAAAATCTTAATTGATTTTTACTACTTGGTGATTTTTATCAGACTTGAAGTTGAATTAAATTTTAATGAATTAATACTCAAATTTGTTTTTCAATTTTTTTTTTTTTTTTTGTGGATAAGTTTAGAAAAAAATATGTGATTTTATAATTTGAAATTACCATTCAATAATTTTTCAGATTTTAAAATGAATCTTTTAATGAATGGAAATTTTTGTGATTAATAAATGATTAGATATTTTTTAAATTTTTTAATGAATGAATAAATATTTGTTAAAAAATAAAAGTTACTTGACTTGTTAATTACTTATACCATTACGTTTTCGCGCAAGAAAATTTGTTTAATGTATTGATTAATAATATATTTAAAATAAAATATTTAATGTATTGATTATTCTGTAGAATACCGAATATTCAAAATTAAAAAGGAAATTCTTATATTTATCTATTAGTCAATGCTATATACTGGAATATTTGTAAATATACTTTCACAAGTATGAGGCTTTATTATAAATAAATTGCTCACATTTTATTCAATGGCATGTTCTCATACTGGTGGCATACTCATTCAACGGCAGAATTTTTCTAAATTTTTGTATGAAGGTACAAATGTTAAAATAAAGTTACTTGATATGTTAATTACGCATGCCATTACGTTTTCGCACAAGAAAATTTGTTTAATACATTGATTAATAATATATTGATAATAATATAGTTAATATATAAATTATTATGTGCCATGTAATACCTGATATTTAAAATTAAAAGGGAATTCTTAGATTACCCTGTTAGTGAATGACATATACGGAATTCTCGTCAGTGTATTTTCTCAAATATGAGATTTTTAAATAAACAAATTGCTGACATTTTGAAATAAATGAAAAAAAATAAAATTTTTTTAATTTGTTAATTACGTATGTCATTGCGTTTTTACATGAAAATCTGTTTAATACATTGATTAATAATATATTGATAATAATATATTTAATATATTGATTATTGAATATCAAACAATGCAGAATATTCAAAATTAAAAAGAAAATTCTTAGATTTCTGTTAGTGAATGGCATACACAGACTTTTTGTCAATGTACTTTCCCAAGACGAGGTTTTTATTAAAAATAAATTGCTCACATTTTTTTCAACTGCATGCTCTCATACTGGTGGCATATTTATTCAACGGCATTATTTTGCTAAATTTTTGTATGAGGGAATGAATATTTGGCATGTTAATAACGTATGCCATTTTTAGTACAAGAACATTTGTTTAATACATTGGTTATTAATATATTGATTATTAAGTACCACTCAATACCGAATATTCAAAATTAAAAATAAATTTTTACATTTTCTGTTAGTGAATAGCATACAATTAATTATCGTAAATATGCTTTCCCAAATATGACGTTTTTTATTATAAATGAATTCCTCACATTTTTGTCCAATGGTACGTTATCATACTGGTGGCATACTCATTCAAGGCATAACTTTTCTAAATTTTTGAATGAAGGAATGACTATTAAAAAAATCACTTGACTTGTTAATTAAATACACTATTACATTTTTCGCACAAAAAATAATTTAATACATTGATTAATAATAAATTGATAATAATATATTTAATATATTGATAATAATATATTTAATATATTAATAATAATATATTTAATATATTGATAACAATATATTAAATATATTGTTATTAAGTACCAAGCAATACCTGATATTCAAAATTAAAAAGGAAATTCTTAGATTTTTTTCAGTGGATGGCATATACGGAATGTTCATAAATATACTTTCAAAAGTATGAATTTTTTTTATTATAATTAAATTGCTCGCATTTTGTTCAACATGTTCTGATATTGGCAATATACTAATTCAACGGCATTATTTCTCTAAAATTTTGAATGAAATTATGAATGTTAAAAAAGGTACTTGATAGATTAATTACGTATGCCATTACATTTTGTGCAAGAAAATTTATTTACTACATTTATTAATAATATATTGATTATTAAATACCAAGCAATACTTGATATCAAAATTCAAGAGGAATTTCTAAGATTTCTCTGTTAGTGGATGGTATTCACGGAATTTTTGTAAATATGCTTCCCAAATATGAGGCTTTTATTATAAAAATTGCTCACATTTTGTTCAAAGGCAGGTTCTCATACTGTTGCACCAACGATGATGATGATATATTTATAGAAGGGATTGATTATTTGTTATTAAGATTAAATTTTTGAATTATGATGATATGCGAATGTAATACAATATCAACAATCGTACATATCTAAGAATCAAGAATATTTTTAACAAATGAGAAAACAAATAACGATTTTAAATATAAATATTAATAAAAATGATTATTATAAAAGTAACGAGAATAATTTACATAGATCTTGTTATGAAAGATTGAACAAAGTTGTGGCTAACATTTTAAAATTTTTAACTAAGAATATATTTTATATTGCATGCGATGTAATATTGTAATGATGTGCAATATATTTTGAGGTTGATCATATTTTTGTTGTTATTACTAATCCCCCTGGTGCAGGAAAGCCTACACCAGATCCATAATGCCTGTCACAGACGATTGGTCCATGGATAAGGGTAATATACAGCTTCACTTTAACGAGGAACCACGAGAGCTGAAGCCTGACTAAGACAACGCTCAACGATTATATTAGACCGGGACCTACGGTTTAAAGTGGATTCGAACAACTACAAACATCCATGGCACAGCCTGGACTCGAATCGAAACCTGTGGCACCGACAGCCAGAGTTCTAGACACTCGGTCATTCAGGCCCGATCATGTTAATAACAAATAATCAATATCCTTTATAAAGATTAAATTTTTGGATTTTGTTGATGTACAATTTTGATAAAATATCAACCATCGCATATCAAGAATATATTTAACAAATGAAAAACAAATAGCAATTTTTAATATAAATATTAATAAAAACGATTTGTTATAAAAAAAATAACAAGAATAATTTATATTTTAATGACATTTTACTATAAACCCATCCAGTCTACAGTTCAGTAAGATAATTAGACTATAACATCCATGACATAACCGGGACTCGAATCCGAAACCTGTGACACCGAGAGTCAGAGCGCTAGACACTCGGTCATTCAGGCCCGATCATGTTTATAAAGGGAATTGATTATTTGTTATTAAAATTAAATTTTTAGATTTTGTTGATGTGCAATTGTGATAAAATATCACCCATCGCATATCAAGAATATTTTTAACAAATGAAAAACAAATAACGATTTTAAACATACATATTAATAAAAACGATTTGTTATAAAAATAACAAGAATAATTTATATTTTAATAAGACATTTTACTATAAACCCCTCAGTCTTCAGTTCAGTAAGATAATTAGACTATAACCACGGACAGAAATGCTAATTACAAAAAGCTCATTAACTGAAAACAATAAACAACTTCATTTCAGCTTTGATCGGTCCTCAGATATCAATCAAATTACGTCTGTTTTTCAACGCCAACATCAAATCATTACATATATCTTTACATCATATGTACTTTCCTCATCAAGAGTTGATCCGTCGAGTTGTTTACGCTGTCCTGTACATAATTACTACACTATTTTGCGAGTACCACGGTTTAATTACATCTCACCAAGTGTTTTCCATTCATTTTGTGTCATGCACTGTGATGTAATTACTGGCCTTTGTAAGCTATCGTCTCTCTGTGACAAGAATCGTATCATGTCTTCGGATCCTTGAAGGACATATTTGTGTGTCAGGGTTCCCGAGGTTTGGATTAATGATATGCTACAGGACAGGAGGGATAAACAGTTGCGCTTTGAACGAGCCGCGTTCGTTTGGTTTTTGTATTGTTCGAAAGAAATGGAAAATATGAATTGATTCATCTTTTTTTCAACGCCGATTTCTTGTTTGCAGATGGCAAGTCATTTTGGAGCTTTGACGGAAATGAAAAAAAAATCCAATTAGTTTTTTTTTTTTTTTCTGCTGTTTGATTTAGATCGGAAGGTTCGGTGGGCTTAGATAATAAGATATAGTATTTATATTTTCAGAGATTTTTAATTAAATATCTCATTTCCTATGTCATAAATGATAACAAAATTATAGTTATACCTCGAAGTTGCACAATAGGTGAGACCGAAGAAAATCGCGTAAGTCGGGATACAACTTTGCAAATAAATGCATGTAGATTTTGTTTAATTGGTACCAAGGTCTAACAAAAACAATTTTATTACACTGTGTTATAAATGATAACTGAATTATAATAATACCTCAAAAGTGGGGCCGACACAAATTGCGTAAGTCAGGATACAACTTTGCAAATAAATACACGTAGATTATGCTTTAATTGAACAAAAACAACTGTATTAAACTGTGTTTTAAATGATAACTGAATTACAATAATACCTGAAAGTTACACTATGGGTGAGATCGACGCAAATAGGTTAAGTCGAGATACAACTTATATATATTATGTTTAGTTTGGAGCAAAGTCTAACAAAAACACTTTATCAAACGGTGTTGTAAATGATAACTGAATTACAGTTATCAAATTGGTGCAAATTTTACAATGATGCAAATTTTTATTCTTTTATGTACATCGGAGTCAGACGACATATTCTGATAGCAACATGATTGGTTGTAACTTTGAGCAGGTATGTATGATGATCATGAAATTAGTTTGTTTTCTGGCTGGTTGCATCGTGACTCAGATGATGGTAATTAAGTTGAAATCGACGTTATGGTTGTACTTTTAACGTTTTTGTGTGCAATAAATTAACTTTTTAAAATTAATGAAAGAATTCTTGCACCGCAATCTACAGCAATTTGTTAATTTTCTGACAGAAATTACATGATAGGTGAGAACAACTAAAGTAGCGTAAGTCAGGATACAACTTTGCAAATAAATAGATGTACATTTTGTTTAATTGGTACCAACGTCAAACAAAATTCTATATTAAATTATGTTATAAAAGATAACAGAATTATAGTACGACCTTCAAGTTACATGATTGTTGAGACCGACGAAAATCGTGTAATAATAAGTAAATAAGTATTAGTATTAATTGAATAAGTACATAAGTAGCAGTAGTAGTTGTAGTAAGTAAGTAAGGAGTAGTAGTAGTAGTAAGTAAGTAAGGGTAGTAGTAGTAACAAGTAAATAAGGAGTAGCAGTAGTGACAAATAAATAAGTACATAAGTAGTAGTAAGGAAGGAGTAATAGTAGGAGTAGTAAGTAAAGAATAGTAGGAGTTGTAAGTAAAGAGTAGTAGAAATAAGAAGTAAAGTAGTAGTAGTAGTAATAATAAGTACATAATTAGTAGTAGTAATAATAAGTACATAAATAGTAGTGTTATGTAGAAATAAATAATCTTAAGTAAAATTCTCGTAAGTTGGAGTATGACTTTGGGTATAAACACACATGTATTTATTTAATTGAGACTAAGGACTAACAAAAACTATTATTCAGAAGGAAAAAAAAAACGTATTTCAGTTTTAATTAAATCCTGCATTTCTTATGTCAGTTTTTTTCTATAAATTATAATAGAATTAAAAAAGTCTCCGATATTACGTACTGAGACAGACGAATCCGTGAAAGTCGGGGTATAATTTTACATATAAAAACATAAGCAATTTGTTTAATTGAGATTAACAAAAACTGAAGTTTAAATTAAATAAACATATTTCGGCTTTAATTAAATCTTGCATTTCTTATGACAGTCCTAAGCTATAAATTATAACAGAATTAAATAATTCCCTGAAGTTACGCAATGCGACCGACGAATCCGCGTAAGACGGAGTATAACTTTGCAAATAAGCAAATTCTGTTAGCATATACATTTTGCTCTGTTTTATGTAGTTTTTAAAAATTATCAAACTTTATTAGAGTTGTAGGAGAGATTAGTTATTAGAGAGAGAGGGTGGACCTCCACAAAAGTCAACAAAGGACCACATACCATCTTTGACTCACAATTTGAACATGCCTTTTCTAATATGTGGTCCTTTGTTCATTTAGCAAAGGAATAATTTTCCTCGAGCATCAATCTTCTTTTGGGGTATAATAATTTAACACAATAATTGAATCTGAAGAAAATAATTTCTTTTAGTAAGTTTTAACGTGTGAACCAGGACACGTTGAGTTTCAGAATAAGAAGATATGTTCGAAGTGTAACTGAATCGAAAACTTCCTTTTCTAAGCCGAAAATGGACACAAATCTATAGGCTAATAAATTGAAAACGTCTTATATATTGGAATAAAGAGAATTTCTTCGCAGAAGAGTTTGTTTTTAATTTTGTTGAGCATAAGGAAAATAAAATAGCACTTCCAGTCCAAAGATGGCATATTACTAAAGTTCCTATCAATCATGGCCTATTGGGCAGCACATAGGGTTTTTGAACTACAGAAGCTTGATCTTAACTTGATACTAAATGCTATGCTGAGAGCAAGTACGATAGATGTATAGACAGGCGAAAGTTATAACATCAGCCTTTATCACAAGTTTGAGTAGAATCCTGTTAACGTCGTATTTGTATAGTATCATAATCGTCTAAAAATATTTCCTATATGTATACCGCTGATTCCTCTGTTCTAGTATTCAATGACTTCCTGTCAAGATTCACAACACAGTTTAAAAAAAATCTTACATTAGTCAATTCTTCATCGTCGTCCTTGGTGAAACAGCCCCATGATAGGACAACAGTAAGGCGATACACAGGTAAAAGCAGTTTCAAGACAGGAGATGTATTTCTTTTGCGGGGTAAAGATGCCAGCCCTACTTCCAACGCTCTATAATACATATTAGGCGAATACCTACTGTTTAAAGTGCATTTCGAAAAACTAGAAACTTCCACGGCTATCAGGCTATCAGGCCATACATTAGCCTATTAGGGAACAAAAACTATGATCCCAATTTCTAAGCGTTTTAATAAAAAAAGGAGGACCAAAATTCTTCTTATGCGTGCTATTAAGAGTCCAAATTGGTAGTTTGTATCACAATGTAACAACCTCACGTTTACATTTCTGTTCTACATGAATTTTCCTACAGCACAGTTCTAACACATTTACAATCACAGCAGGGTTACATTGGAGTTTTGGTCTAAACTCGATACTATTGAAAGTTATTGTGTATATGCTGAGAAATAGTACATTAAATCTATATACAGACAAATCTTTCTATTGAGTAACGAAAAGATATGGACTCTTAACTTTATAGTATTAATTACGAGTTGGAGTAGAACAATGTTAATGTCATATAGAAGTTTTCTCTGTATATACTTAGAAGTAATTAGAATTACGCTGTTCTTGTATGCAATAACCTTATGTTGACATTAGTCACAACATTTGAAGACAATATAATTTCTAATCTCACATTAGTCTATTAACGAAGAAAAACTATGATTCCAATTTCTAAGCGTTTTAATAAAAAAAAAAGGAGGATCAAAATTCTTCTTATGCGTGCTGTTAAGGATGAAAATTGGTAGTTTATATCACAATGTAACAACCTCACGTTTACATTTCTGTTCTACATGTATATTCCACACGTTTGCAACTGCAGCCAGCCCTAAAATTAGCAACCCCAAAGGACCCAACTGACATTGACTAATCACTCCTCCACCATCAACCCCTTTAAAACAACGCTTCGGTCCTCACCTCAGGGTGGCCCTTGCAACATTAAAAAATATATATACCACAGAGCCCAGCCACCGTCGCTGGAGTTTGTGACACCTGGACGCGGCCATAAGTCCCAGGGGACTTAAGAAATAATTGATTGCGGCCGGGCCTGTGCTAGCGTGCACGCGCCTCTAAGTTTAACACTTGTCCGGCGGTATCCGTGGGGCTGTGACAGTGTGATTACTTATTTGCCACCCCTCTCCTGACACGTCGGGAAATGAGAATTCTGTCCAAAAAGGGGAACCGCCCAGCACGTAAAAATATCATATTTCAAGGTCCGTGATAGATTTGGACCGTGGTCAGCGGGGTTTCGCACTGCAGTCCGGGTGGGGATTTTTAATACAATTAAGTCGGTGGGCTTTTTTGGAGAGAGAGAGATGGTGAATTTCGAGATAGCCTGTAGGATGTAATTGCTGTCCGTGTCGGGACGGTGATGAATTGGGCTGCACCTTTGCTTGGAGCGGGTTAAACACTTTTTAACCGTTTACTGGTTTACAGACAGGATGGGGTGTTTTCTATCCTTTGACTAACTAATTTTGTGAAGAAAAATAGATTCTTTGTGTATTATAAATGAAAACTTATGTAACTGAATATTGCTTGAGGTTTGCCATTAGCAAAAACTTAATGTAAAGTTATTCGTTTCTTATACAATAAATACATTGATATAAATATTATTCACATTTTTAACCGAAAATTATTCAACAATGATATGCTTTTTAGTGTTTTCCATTACCGAACATTTAATATAAAGTCATTCGTTTCTTATGCAATAAGTACATTGAATATTTGCCATTGGACGCCAAATGGTTTCTAATGCAGGTAACTTCATATTAAGTCATTCGCCACTGATATGTTACAGATAAAAGCAAATATGTTACAGATAAAACATTACCCAAAGAGTCAGTAAAACATGTTAAAAATATTCTTCAAGTATTTAACCGAAAATTATACAACGGTAACATATTGTTTAGAGTTTACTAATGCCAAACACTTAATCTACGGTCATTCGCTTATAATGCATTAGATATGTTGAAGATTTAACATTAGTCGCCAAAAAGGCTCGCCAAATATGAATATTCTTAAAATCGCATAATAATAACATGTTGCCAAATGTTTTCTAATGCAGGATATTTCGTATTAAGTCATTCGTCACTGATGCAGCAGATATGTTACGGATTCCACATTACCCAGACTCAGCAAGACATGTAAAGAATATACAAATTTTTAACTGAAACTTATGCAACAATATTATATTTAGTGTTTTCTAATGCCAAACACTTAATCTAATGCCATTCGCCTCTTATGCAATAAATATCATATTTCAAGGTCCGTGATAGATTTGGACCGTGGTCAGCGGGGTTTCGCTCCAACTCCGGGTGGGGATTTTTAATACAATTAAGTCGGTGGGGTTTTTAGGAGAGAGAGAGATGGTGAGTTTCGAGATAGTCTGGATGTAATTGCTGTCCGTGTCGGGAAGGTGATGAATGGGGGCGCACCTTTACTCAGAGAGGGGTTACACTTTTTAACCGTTTACTGGTTAACAGACAGGATGGGGTGTTTTCTATCCTTTAACCAACTAATTTTTGGAGGTAAAAATATCATTTGTGTATTATGACTGAAAAAGTATGTAACAACATATTGCTTGAGGTTTTCTATTTGCAAACACTTAATCTAAGGTTATTCGTTTCTTATGCAATAAATACATCGATATAAATATTCTTCAGATTTTTAACTGAAAATTATTCATCAACTTTTTAGTGTTTTCGATTGCCAAACACTTATTATAAAGTCATTCGTCTCTTATGCCATAAGAACATTGAAGATTTCCAACTAGACGCCAAAAAATCCGCCAAATATGCGCAATGCTGCCAAATGTTTTCTAATGCAGGTATCTTCATATTAAGTCATTTGTCACTTATGCATCAGATATATTACAGATTCAATATTACCCAGAGAGTCGGCAAAACAAGTTAGTAATATTCTTCAAGTTTTTAACTGAAAATTATGCAACAATGACATGTTTTTTAGTGTTTCCCGAAGTCAAACACTCAATCTAAGGTCATTCGCTTCTAATGCATTAGATACGTTGAATATTTAACATTAGTCACCAAAAAAGATCACCAAATATAAATATTTTACAGATTTTTAACAGAAAATGACAAAAAAAATGACATGTTGCCTAAATGTTTTCTAATGAAAGGAACTTACCCAGATAGTGAGGAAAACATAGTAAGTACATTTGAACCATGTTTTTAACTGAAAATTATGCAACAATAATATATTTAGTGTTTTCTAATGTCAAACACTTAACCGAATGTCATTTTCCTCTTATGCAATAAATATCATATTTCAAGGTCCGTGATAGATTTGGACCGTGGTCAGCGGGGTTTCGCTCCAACTCCGGGTGGGGATTTTTAATACAATTAAGTCGGTGGGGGTTTTTGGGAGAGAGAGAGAGAATTTCAAGATAGCCTGTAGGTTGTAATTGCTGTCCGTGTCGGGACGGTGATGAATTGGGGCGCACCTTTTCTTAGAGTGGGTTAAACACTTTTTAACCGTTTACTGGTTTACAGACAGGATGGGGTGTTTTCTATCCTTTAACCAACTAATTTGTGGAGGAAAAGATATTCTTTTTTGTATTATAACTGAAAAATGAGTAATAACATGAAGCTTAATGTTTACTAATGTCAAACACTTAATCTAAGGTAACATTAGCAACACTAAGTTAACATTAGCTGCCAAAAAGGTCCGCCAAATATAAATATCCTACAGTATATTAGTATTTTCTAAGGCTGGAAACATGACTTTAAGTCCTTCTCAACTTATGTTCTCTATTTGTTGCAGATGTATCTTTGCAGTACAAATATGTTAGAGATACATGTTACAATATATTTACTTAGATTTTACTTCAATATGCAACAAACATTACCTGAGTGAAAGTTAGAACTTCTCGCCTCCTGAAAGTTAAAACCTCATTGAAAGTTCTCCCTGAAAGTTAGAACCTCCTAAATTTTTGGAAGAATTTTCTATACTTCATAGCTAAAACCGCCAAGTCTCTCGAGATAAACAGTAATAACATGATATTATAAGTAACAAAATCTAATGTAATTGATACCAAAACATTTCTTTTATCTGAATCTAAGGAAGATGTTTATAAAATGCGATACATATAAAATTTTAAATAGTTATTAATATGTTTTTACTCATTTGCATTTATTTTCACTTAGAATTCCAACTAAATGAAATTCTTCAAAGTAAACTAAAATGAATCTGAGTACAAACAATGGTAAAAGTGGATCATAATTGCATTTTTCCGTATCATTTTTCGGACTAGTTGAACCCTCTGTGATGAACTATCCCTGCTGATGTGCGTGTTCATGTACTGTCCTTTCAAATATGACTCTAATTTTCCTTTTCATTATTTTTATTTTAACACAATTAACACAACACCTGACAAAACACGCACAACTCGCATATAAATCTATAAAAATCTATTATCCATTTATAATCTAATTTTCAAATCAGTTTATATCCATTCCAAATTATAGATGAATCTTGATTCCAAATTCTTGATGAATCTTGATTCCAAATTCTTGATGAATCTTGATTCCAAATTCTTGATGAATCTTGATTCCCAATTCTGAATGATTCTTAATTTCAACGTCTTTATGATTCTTGATTCCAAATACTTGATGATTCGAAATGAAGTCTTACCTCAACCCATTCTAATTCCAATCTGTTGAATTTCCCCCATCGTATAGGGAAGATACGCTTTACGGTTTCCCTCTTGCAGGGATTATCAAGTACTCGTGTCTCGAGTTGTCACAATATATATTCTGTTTTTAAAAAATGTATTTAAAGCTAAGCAATTTAACAGTGTATTTTAGCAAGATATGTGTTTTCTGAACTGTTAAGTCTTGAAGTTTTAAAAATTAAAATTTCCAAATTAATTTTGGAATGATGTTCACTTCAATGTCCAACTGTTCAAAGATGGTTTGGGCAAAAAGAACGCTAATAGAAGGGAAGTTGAAAGATAAGAATGAGGTTATGAATTCGATTTACATTCGCTTGTATTCCTTTTTCATAATTTTCATTACAGGTAATTAAAATTCCATTATAGTTCAGTAAAAATAGAGATAATTATTATATTTTCTTATTCCTCCTCACAGAACCACTGGAGCAAGCCCTCGAATATCCAAGGAGGATTTCTTTGAATTTTAAAGATGATTATGTTGTGGCGGCATTTCTCTTCAGTTGTTCTTTTCTCTTATGTATGAACTCTTCACTGAACATTTTGGGTCCTCACAAAAATCCACGATGCTCCTCGGAAAATGGTTATTTCCCAGAGTATAAATGAAAAACAAATCTTTATTTTTAATGACCTATAATAAAATTTTCAAATTACCTTCAATATATAAATTATTGATTATAAAATTTTAATTGTCCTCTTCTTCATTGACTCCACAGATTCATGATGTACCAAGGTCGTCTGTCTGTTGGCAGATTTCGAAACATGAGATTTTTTCTTTTTACGAGGTAGAGTTGTTAGCCCTATGCTCTAGTCATATTACACCGAGACCTACTGTTTAAGTAGGATTCGAACCACTAGCAAACATACATCCCATTGCCAGGATTCTAATCGGAAGCCTATGGTACCAAAGGTAAGAGCGCTAGCCAATTGGCCATCGGGCCATTTGTACTCGTATACCTAGGGACTTTGCCTTAAAATGCGGTACTGTAATTTGAACGCTATTTGCACAGTTCCTCACATAATTTTATTACGTTGAGAAACTTAAAAGAGTTGTTCCTATACTCAAATATCAGCACTTTGACTTATAAAAATCCACAAGAAAGAATACTATTTGTCCTGGTTTCTCAAACCCTCTTCTTGCATTGAGACGGAGTTGTTGTACTCGAATATCATCACTGTGACTTAAAATATACTACCATAGTTTAAACGACATTTGCTTATATTTTTCAAACCATTTCATCACATTGAGAAACTAAAGTAGTAGCTATTACACTAAAATATCAGCACTGTAATTTAAAATGTGCCACTGTAATTCGAACACTTGCACAGGTTTCTCAAACCATTACATTTCATTGAGAAGCTAAAGTTGTTATTGTTATACACAAATATCAGCACTAAAATATGTAACAAATTAATGTAAATATTGCAAAAATAATGTACTCAAATAATGTGTCATTGTTGTTCGAACACTATTTGCAAAGGTTTCTCAAACCATTTCATCACATTAAGAAGCTAAAGGGAGTTGTTGTTGTACTTAAATGTCGGCACTGTAACTTAAAATGTGCCACAGTATTTTGAGCGCTATTTTCACAGGCTTCTCAAACCATTTTCTTACACCGTGAAGCTAAAGGAATAGCTGTTGTACTCAAATATCAGCTATAGTGTAATCCCCTTCAATAAGTAAGTGTAAGTATATAAGTATAGTGTAATAGTAACATCCCTTCTTAAGTATCCTTAAAATTAATGTAAACCAATTTATGTAAATTAATGTAAATATTGTAATAATGTGCCACTGTTGATCGAACGCTATTTGTAAAGGTTTCTCAAACCATTTCATTTCATCGAGAAGCTACAGTGGTTGTTGTTGTACTACTAAAATATCAGGCACTTTGACTTAAAATGTACAGCATAGTTCGAACACTATTTATAAAAGTTTCTCAAACCATTTTATTACATTAAAAAGCTGAAGAATTTGTTATTATACTTGAATATTTAGCACTTTTGTCTGAAATCATTTGTCACTAGAAAGTCGAAGAGGTGATAGAGGGGGGGTATTTTGCATTCACGACTTGTTACATTGCATCTATACTTTTGTCATCACAATTTTGAACACATCCTGCCTTCAGTTGTTTTTGAGCTGAGAAGCCCCTCAACAGTTTTAAGAATGATGTGGATGAAATTGTGCCATCGCAGTTCTAAAGCTATTTTGAATAAAAAGTTTTTGTTATTTTATGCATTTTGACTGTTATATACACTCATGTCCATAAATTAAGGATAATTCAGAATCACACAGAAATTGAACTCTAAAATAAAAATTTCCCCTGTAGAATTATCACACGTCTTGAAGAAGAATATGCAAATTACAGGAAACCACCAGATGGCGCGGATAGTACGTCACAATGACGAAAGTGTAAGAGAGGGTATATAAGGAATGGTGGCAAAGAAGTAAAATTGTTCAAAAGGGCTTTAAAAGCCTTTTCAGTGCAATAACCGTATAGTTATTGGACAAAGGAAGCATTTGGATGATTTTTACGTGGTAGAATTATCGGACGACTGGAATGTGGACGTACCCAGCTGGAAGTATCCGAGGAACTTGGAATCGCCCAGAGTGTCATCTCCAGGCTTTGGCAAACGATTCCAAGATGATGGTAATGTGAATAGATGTTATAGCACAGGTCGCCCCGAGTTACAACGCCGAATGAGGACCGGTATTTAGCAGTTACTGCCAAAAGAAACAGACGGAGCACAGCATCAAACCTGTCTCTTCTGCTACTACCGGTAAGACAGTTTCAAGGCAGACCGTGTACAGACGCTTAGGGCACACTGGTCCATATGCTCGCAGGTCTGTCAGATGTTTCCACTTACCGCAACTCACTGTCGCCTGCGATTAACCTGGAGTAGAGAGCATGCATTGTGGACACCGCAACAGTGGTCTTGTGTGATGTTTTCCGACGAGTCCAGGTTTAGTTTGCAGTCTGATTCTCGTCGGACTTTCATATGGAGAGCGCCAGGTACCCGTTACCACCAAGAGAACACCATTGAACGACACCGTTACGGAGGTGCAGGATGGCTCGTTTGGGGAGGAATTATTCTTGGTTCCAGAACTGACCTGCATGTTCAGAGTGTAACGATGACAGGCCACATCTATCGGGATGTCATTCTGGAACAACATGTAGGCGTTGTAAGGCCTGCATTGCATCGTCCGGGAGACATACTCCATATTAACCATGTTATTCATACAACCATGTTATACTGTTTTTTGTAAATAGGTCCTTTTTTGAAATTTGCTCCAGGGAGTAAAAAATCGCAATTTTTATTAATTATGTCAAACATATAGCTTCTTTTTGCTCTTTACCTTTTGTTTAATAAATAGACTTTACAAATAAGTCAAATTTGTTTTTGCTTCTGTCTCTTTCTTTGCCTGAACTTCATTATCCTTAATTTATAGACATGAGTGTATTTCTTTATATTACTTATTAAAAATACCACTTCAATTCCTTTACATTATGTAGAGTTTTAGAACAGCATTTAGACAAATCCATTTCTCAAGGGAAGGGGGGATGGATTTGGGGGTTACATCTTTCTTCCCTTCTCATCGAGAGTGACAAAAGGACAGTCTATCCAGAATTATAGTATCCCTTTTGAGATTCGAACTAAGCATCGTTAATTACCTCAAATATTGCCATATGTGCAAGATTCAGCCCAACAAAACGTTAGCAACTCTACAGTTATATATCCCTGTCCGATTCATCAATATATCCTTCCTCTAGAGATGACTTCCCGTAGAAAAGCAGCACTACTTTTGTATTACTTAATGGAAAGCAAATCGAGGGGCCCGGCCTAATATGATTGTAGAGCATTATGCAGATGGCTGACAACCTTAGCTCGCAAAAAGAAAACATCTCCTGTTTCGAAATCCGGCAGTCGGCATTGGTCCACCATGGGACTGTTGAGCCAATAAATGTTTGTCTTGATTTGTTGCTCTACAGTCACTTTGTGCTAATTAGACACGAACCTACTGTTTAAGGGAGATTCCGAACCACTAACAAAACACTAATCCATACCACCGCCAGGATTCGAACCTGAAGCATATGGTACAAATGTTACAGCAGTAGCCAATTGGCCATGAAACAGCACGTGCAAGTGAAGAAGAAAATGGAAAACAGCTATACAGACAGCCAATATGGCAACCCATATAGACAGCCAATATGGCAACCCATAGACAGCCAATAACAACTTTCTCTCTGAAGAAGCTGCGGTTTCAACCCTTTCAATGCTTTAACTATCAAATCATGGATTGGTTTGTCGCTGTACGTTCATTTTGCGCACACTTTGGGCTGATTAGGCCGTGACCTACAGTTTAACATGTATTCCCAACCACTAATGAACATCCATGCCTCAGCCAGGATTCGAACCTGAAGCCTGTGTACCAAAAGCTAATTGGCCATCAGATCGCGTCAAATCATGGCCTGATTTACATATACAATTAAACCCCAAAATCCTTGCTAATTTATTAACTGCCCTTTTAATTTCTTTTGTTTTTCACAATATGTGGACACCCCTTCCATTTCAGAAATAATTACTCTCACACCCTCGAATCCCCCTACCACGTGCGTGACGTCACACATCGCGTGACCCTCTGCCATCAAGCACCGTCAGGGATTTGGAATCACGTAATAAAGTTGTTGGCGCTCTCTAAGAAACAAACTCGGCTCTTTCGAAAATTGCCGCCGAAAACACTAAAGGATAATTTAGAGCGCCATTCCCTTGCATAAAAAAAACTCCGACCACCAGTTGAAAACCAATAACAGTTCCACGCTGATTTTCATCTTCATTCCCCCACCCCCACCCCCCTACCCCTTCCTTCATTCTTTTTGGTTTGTGTAACAGACGTGGTTGTGCACATTTTCTGGTAATTTTTTAAGAAATGGTACATAATTAACTTTTGTAAGTTTGAAGATCTGAAATAGTAATTTTAGTATAATAAATTTCAGTAATTTTTTTGTTTTTTGTTTTATGTAAACGACCACGTTGAAATCACGATTTTCGTGAAAAACAATAGTTATTTTCTTTTTTTTTTTTTATCAGGTGTGAACATCAGATTGCTGTTGTTTATTATCACACTTGGTAAATATCTATACCAAACCCACAATACACTATGGACTATGGTTGAAGGGAAAGGGAGCAGCTTCTTTTGTGATTTAGCACCCTTAGGTAGAGAGCGGCCTGATGACCAACTGGCTAACGCTCTGACGTTGACGCATCGAATGCTTCAGGTTCGAATCTTGGCGGTGGCATGGGTGTTTGGGAGTGGTTCGGAATCCACGTTAAAATGTAGGTCCTGGTCTATTTAGCCTAAACTGTATACAAGATGACCGTAGAGCGACAAACCAAACAAACCCCCCGTAGATAGAAGTCTGACTTGGCTCTGTACGCTCCATATGATACCAGAACCTACTGCTTAAAGTGGATTCCGAACCACTGCAAACATTTATGGCATCGGTATGGCATGTGGTACTGAGCGCTAGATTCTGGGCCATTCAGTTCCAAACAAGAAGTTGTCTTTGTTAGAGATCCGTGGCGTCTCCAAAAGTGAAGCTATAAAATAAAAAACAAGCTATAACTAGTTTAGTGAAGCTAATAATAATCTTATACAGTTATTTATAAGATTATTTAATACAGATTCCTCTCCTCGTGCAACATGAGAAACTTTTATTTAAAATAAAGACTGATTTTCACGTGATTTTATTCATGTGCGTTTTAAAAACTAACATGAAGTATATGTTGATAAATCTAATGATTGATATATATCAAGCCACGTGCTCTGTAGTTTCTTTTAAATTATCTGGCTTTTAAAATGTAAACAAATTATTGTTTCAATGTTCACAAAAAAGTATATAAGGATTAGTTCATGTTTATAAAAGTTACTTTAACCATCACTTAACAGACTTCTCTGTCTGAATTTGCTAGTGCTTCTCGTAATATTTGAGCAATTGCTTTTTCATAAAGTTCTAGAGTTATTAAATTTTGTTATATTCCTTTCAGTATTGAATAGGATAGTTCTGGTGACAATTCTGCACTTTAGGACTTTTAAGTCTATTTTCGCGCTTAGTGGAATCATCTAAATTGCAGTATTTTGCATCCACGGCGGCCATGTTGGCTCTTTAGGGAGGAAACTTGGCGGGAACACAAGGGGAAAAAAAAAACGCCAAATAAACAAACAGAACCCTAAAATACACAACTCTCTTTCTTATAGTATTCTGACCAATTGCTTCATAATTTTTTGGACTTTTGAACATTGGTGTATAGTCATGTATATATTCGACCAGCAAAATATGCTCACATACGATAAATTGGTGATGAGCGTGATAAATGGATAGGTCATAAACCATTGGACTTGGAGTGGAGCTCTCGAGATATTATCCTTGTTTGAAATTGAAACGAAACACACAATATGGATTCTTTGATATTGGATAACATTGAATTTGTTGCATCTCTATCGCTAGTGACAAGTGACTTAGGTAAAAATATTCAGCATGTTAAAGCAACATGTTGAAAACGTAACTTACATTCATGAAGGCGAAAAACAGTAAATGGATGTTTTTTGGACACTCTAATTTAAGAAATATATATCCTCAACCCTCATGGTAATTATATTTTTCGAAGATTTCCTTCTCAGAAAAATTACCATAATGTAAATGGTTCGAAAATTGGCAAGCTATGCAATCCATTGCATGCTTTAACAATGTTATTATTACATGCGTTAATGATATATTTTCACAAAAACAGTTCCAAATTGCATGCTTTTACAATGTTATTACTACATATTTATACGATGAATTTTCACAAAAATGCATGCTATATTTGCAAACTTTAACAACATTATTACTACATGTTTTAACGATGAATTTTCAAAAAATCAATGCCAAGAACTTAACTGATATGCATTTAATCACCCCTTTCCCCAAAAAGGTCACCTCCGAAAACTGTCCACCCTTTTCACATTTGACAGAGATCCTACTATTTCTTAACAGTAACACAAGAGGGGAAAAAACCGATCTCATTCCGACATGACATCACATCCTTCCTCCTTTCTTTTCATCTGCTATTAGGTGGACACAATGTTTCCAAAGTGTGCTGTTTTGGAGGATTTACGAAACACTGAATCCAACACGAAATCCAAGACATTTTCTTCTCAGAATAATTATCATATTGCAAATGGTTCGAAAGTTGGACCATTTTTTACAATGTTATTCTTACATGTTTTAACGATGCATTTTCACAAAACAATGCCAAATTGCATGATTTTACAAGGTTATTATTACATGTTTCAACGATGCATTTTCACAAAACAATGCCAAAGGATATTTTTGTTTCAACGAATACAATGCTAAGGATAAATACTAAGAAGTAATTTAAACGAATTATTTAAATTCTTCAACTCTCATGGTAATTATAATTTTTTCAAGATTCACGATACATTTTGTGGTCAGAAAAATACCATATTGCAAATGGTTCGAAAGTTGGAAATCAATGAAATCTATTGCGTTTTAAAAGTGTTATTATTACATGTTTTAACGATTGCATTTTCACAAAACAATGCAAAATTACATGCTTTTACAAGGTTATTATTACATGTTTTGATGCAATGTTCACAAAACAATGCCGTTGCCTTTGGAATACCGAAGTGGTTTAGCGCTCTTCAACTCTCATGCCAATTATATTTTTCAAGATTCACGATACATTTGTTGTCCAGCGGTGCCATATTGGATGGTTGAAAGTTGGAAATCAATGAAATCACGTTTTAAAAAGTGTTCCCATTACTGTTTAACGATTGCATTTTCACAAAACAATGCAAAATTACATGCTTTACATTTATTATTGCATTCTTTGACAAACCAAAACAATGCCGTTGCCTAAAGTGGTTAGCGCTCTGGTGCTCGGTGCCACAGGCTTCTGGTTTGTGTCCCGGCGGTGCCATGGATGTTTGTAGTGGTTCGAAATCCACTTTAAACTGCCGGTCCCAGTTATTAGCACCTCATGTGCACAAGATGACCGTACAGCGACAAAAAATCCCCAAACAATGCCAAATTGCATGTTTCAACAATGTTATTATTACATGCTTTAACGATGCATTTTTACAAAAACAATGCCAAATCTCATGCTTCAACAATGTTACTCTTACATAATTTAACGATGCATATTCCCAAAACAACACCAAGAATTAACTGATATACATTTAATTACCCCTTTCCTCCAAAAAAAAGTTACCTCCGGAAACTGTCCACCCTTTTCACACTTGACAGAGACCCTACTATTTCTTAACCACTAACACAAGAAGGAAAAAAAAAACCATTCCGACATCACACCACATCCTTCCTCCTTTTCTTTCTTATGAGCTATTAGGTGGACACAATGTTTCCAAAGTGCGCTGTTTTGGAGGATTTACGAAACACTGAATTAAAGGTGAGTCTTTGGCATCGCCTCAGGGACTCCGCGATGCATTCTTGACGGAGCGGATAATGATGTGCGGCGGACGCGTGGCCTTGCGTGTGCCGGATGGACGCAGGCTTCTTCTTTTTTTTTTTTTTTTTTTCTTCTCATCTGTAGAGGTTCATTTCCATGGGCGTGGGTGCAACAGGAGATGTGCTCACTGTCCCCGAACTCATGCCCTCGACACTACCTGTCCGATATTTGCCGTAGTTAATAACCGTTTTAGTAAGATGGTGGTGATGCATCGTGAAATTTGATATTTTATAATGCTGTTTTCGAATGCTGAACTAATTTTTACTACGAAACCTTTTTCTGTTATTTCTATACTGCATGAGTTGTTTGTTTTTGTTTCTACGAGTGTTTTCATTAATCTCATATTTGCCCTTTTCAGTCCGATATCACAAATTTGCCACAGTTAAGATTCGTTTTAATACGATAGTGCTGATGCATCGTGAAATTTGATATTTTGTGATGTTGTTTTCGAATGCTTAACTAACTTTTTCAATGAAGCCTTTTTCAGTTCAACCTATACTGTATGAGTTCTTTCTGTTTTTACAAGTGTCTTTATTAATATTCTGCCCTTGCCACTACCTGATATATTCATTTTGATACGATATTGATGAAATGTCATGAAATTGAGAATGTATGATGTTGTTTTTGATTGTCAACTAATTTTTTAAACGACACCTTTTTCTGTTGTTCCTATACTGTATGAGATCTTGTTTTTCTGAGTGTTTTTATTAATCTCATACCCTCGATGCCTATACCCTCATGCCTATATATTCCTATACCTCATACCCTATATGCGTGTCCGATGCCCCATTTTTGCCTCAATAAATATCCGTTTAGGGGTGAGCCATCATGAATTTGTTATTTTATAATGTTGTTTTCAAATGCTCATCTAACTTTTTCAATGAAGCCTGCTTGTTGTTGTCCCTGTACTCTATGAATTATTTCTGTTTTACGAGTGTTTTTATTAATCTTATGTCCGATGTCACATATTTACCACAGTTAAAATCCATTTTGATACGATAGCAAATTGGCATCATGAAATTTGATATTTTTTGACATATTTTTCGAAGATTCAGTTAACATTTTCAAAGATTGGGTGGTTGATTGGTTTTTTTTTATGGCACAAGGGCCAGTTTTGGCCAAACTGCGATTAACAATTTGTTGTTAAAGAAGATATTTGCTGTTGCCCCTATACTGTATGAATTCTTTTTTTTACAAGTAATTTTGCTAATCTTATGCCCTCGCCATTACGACAATACATTTTGATACGATAGCGATGAGGCATCATGAAATTTGAGATTTTATGATGTTGGTTTCGAATGCTCGGTTAACTTTTTTAATGAAACCTTTTTCTGTTGCTCCTGTATTCTATGAGTTCTTTTTGTTTATACGAGTATTTTTATTAATCTTTAACTCCCGCTACTACCTATCCGATGCCACATATTTGCCACAGTTAATATCCGTTTTAATACGATAGTGATGAGGTATCATGAAAATTGAGATCTTATGACGTTGTTTTCGAACGCTCATTTAATTTTTCAAAAGAAGTATTTTTCTGTTGATCCTATACTGTACGAGTTCTTTTGTTTTTATGAATCTCATATTCTCGTCACTACCTGTCCGATGCCAAATTTTACCAAATTTAAAATCTATTTTGATACGATAATGATGAGGCATCATGAAATGGGATATTTTATGATGTTTTCGAATGCTCAACTAACTTTTTTCAATGAAGCCTTTTTTCTGTTGATCCTATATTATAGAAATTATTTTGCTTTTTAGAGTATTTTTATTAATCTATCTTTGTGTTTATTAATCTAATTATTTTTTTTCCTGTTCAATGCCATATTTCTGCTACAGTTGAAATCTGTTTTGATATCATAGCAAGAGGCATAATGAAATTTGATATTTGCCCCTATACTCCATGAGTCCATTTTACGAGTGATTTTATTAAACTTATGCCCTTGTTACTACCTGTCCTATGCCGCATATTTACCACAGTTAAAACCCATTTTGATACCATAGATAAAGGCATCATGTAATTTGATATTTTATGACATTGTTTTCGAATGCTGAACTAACTTTTTCAATGAAGCCTTTCACAGTTACACTTCTACTCTATGAGTTCTTTTTGTTGTTAAGAGATCACTCTTAACAACAAAATTTATTTATTAATCTTATGCCCCTAGATACTACTTGTCGATGCCACACATTCACCACTATTAAAATCCATTTCGATACGATAATGATGAGACATAATGAAATTTGATATTTTATGACATGGTTTTAAATGCTCAACTAATTTTTTCAGTGATTTTTAAAAAAGTTTTCAAGGTCTTGGAATAGTACTATCCTAATCCTCCATTTTGATAAACATGGTATTGATAGTCTTTTTTTTATGTATTTTTTAATTTATTCATTTAATTTAAGCCGATTTAATCTACGTACTACTTCTTCTTGGCAATAACAACAAACTCCCTAGCACTACAATCCATATTAAACCATGGCCGTCTGACTGCTGGCAGATTCCGTAACAGGAGAATGCTTTTTAATGGATAGTATGAGCCGTACGCCCAACAGTCATATTAGAACAGCACCTACGGTTTAAAGTAGATTCCAAGCCACCAAAAATATCCGTGGCACCAAGCGCCAGAGCACTACTCACTCGGCCATCAGGTCTGGTGACAAGTAATTAATATATTATTACACATTTAATAGCAGCTATTGTGTAAATGCAATAGTACACTTAGTTCTTTCTGCACTCATCAAAATAAATATTGGAAGGCTCACACATTTATTGGGCTGGTTTGGTTTGTCACTCTACACTCATTTTGTGCACACTTTAGGCTAGTTCGATCGGACCTTACGGTTTAACGTGGATTCCAAATCCCCAACAAATAAGCCTGTGGTGCCAACGGCCAGAGCGCTAACCAATTGGCCACCAGTGTATTTACTGACAACAGATAAAATTCTAAGAACATCACTAATAATAACCTCCAAGTTATTGTAATCATGTATTCAAACGACAATCATTTCGAATGATTGAATTTTCAACGTAGAAGACCTCGCCATTCCAAATTCTGATTTATTTTAAATATTTAAATTAAAAATGACTCTCTAACTGTTTCCATTGTCTGAAAATAAATTTTAAAAAATAAAAATATTTTCTAAAAAAAAAATTCGCTGCACATCTCGAATGACAGATCACAGAAAATACCTCATGGCATTTCTGTGATGGTTCAATGAAAGTAACAGAACTCTTCAGAATTGACACCCTTGATTTTGTGTGTGTATTTTAATGTATTCATTAATTATTTAAGCAGATTTAATCTACGTTCTTGTTGGCAATGATAACTAACTAATTAACTCCCTGTCACTACTGTGCGTGGCGGACCATAACCGTCTGCCTTGCATTATTCAAAAACAGGAGGTTTTCTTTTTCTACTTTTTTCTGTTGTCACAAAACAATTTATGCTCGTGTATGTATCTAGGAAATTTTGAATTATAACGTATATAATGTATACATGTATACAATATGTATACAATATGAACGTATATCTAGGGTACCCTAAATTTGAAACAACTCGTTATTTTACTTCATATACTAGTAGTAGATTCTAAATTCCACAATCCTAATTTTTATGTGAATACCATTTGTCTATTTATGTACCTAGCATATTTACTCTTATGTAATATCTTCCTGCCTTTTTTATATCTCTTGTCCATAATTTTGCAGCAACTGCTTCTACTGTCCATTTATTTATTAGCTAATACTCTTTTTTCTAATTCTATAATAATTGATTTGATGAATATTCCTTCAGCTCTATGATTTGCATAGTCTCCTATGGAGTGTTTTTTGTATTACATTGCTTAAAATTTTTCTAATGTTTTTTTACTTAACTCTTTTTGTATATTTTTGCATTTCATATTTCATCCTTTTTAATTTTTAAAATGTTTGATATTTTGTTTTTTGTAGGTTTTGTACTTCCAAAAAGTGAATTATGTAAAATTTTCCACCCCACATCTTTGTGTACATTCATTCCACTCACATCATTCGCAAACTGTATAAGGGCAACTCAGTTCTAGGCACAGTGATGTGGTGGGGTGCAATAGTGTAATCATATGAGACAGAGACCTATGGTTTAAAGTGGATTCAGAATTACTACAAACATCCATGACATCCGAACCATGTGACACTGATCGCCATGCACTCAGCCGTTCAGGCACCGCAGGCATTGATAACAGTAATCCTTATTATGGTAAATATTATTTCTACACATTTAATAACAAATATAGAGTAGATGCAATGGTACTTTTGCTTCATTCTGCTTTCATCAAAGCAAATATTGAAACGATCACATACTTATTGGGCTAGTTTGGTTTGTCACTCTACGCTCATTTTGTGCACACTTTTAGGCTAATTAGACCGGAATCTACAGTTTAACGTGGAAACATAATAATATCTTAAGATAAACCACCAATAAACATCCATGCCATCGCCAGGATTTGAACCTGAAGCACCAAAAGTCAGATCTCTAGTTTGTTGGACATCAGACTGCGATAAGGGCAATAAAAGTGAAATGGAACTAATGGATTTGCCCATTTATTTGGCTTAGTTTATCGCTCTACGGTAATCTAGTGCACATTTTAGGTTACTTAGATTGGGGCCTACAGTTTAACTTGGTTCCGAACCACCAACAAACATCCATGCCTTCGACATGATTGGGATCTGAAGCTTGTGGTGCCAATCAATTGGCCCTCAGTGTATATATTGACAACTGATAAAATACAAAGAAGATCTCTAATAATAACCTCCAAGTTATTTTAATCATGTATACAAGCGGCTATCATTTCGAATGATTGATTTTGCGAACCCTGAAGCATTGCCGTTTCAAATTCTGGTTTATTTTAAATATTTAAATTAAAAATGACACTCTAACTGTTTTCATTGTCTGAAAATATATTAAAAACATAAAAAAAAAAATTCCAAAATAAATACACACAAAAAAAAAAAAAAAGTTACTGCACGTCTCGATTAACAGATCACAGAAAATATCTCATGGCATTTCTGTGATGGTTCAATGAAAGTAACTGAACTGCAAGACAGAAAAAAAATAAATGAAAAGAAAAAAAAAAAAAAAAAAACAGTTACTTCTCAGAGAAAAAGAGACAAGCATTTTGAACCAAAAATAAATCCCAGTCAAAAACAGCCGACGTCCTAAAAATATTTCCTTCAATTTTTTTTTTTTTCTCCACTCCATATTTTTCCCCTTTTATTTATTTTTCTCCCTCCTTCACTGGAGCATTTGAGTACAGTATCACTTCTGCAACAATCCAGGTCTTCAAAGAGCCCGCCTGTAACGTATTGACATTTCTATTAGAAGACTTTTTTTCCACAGACAATGCGGTTTATTGTTCTATCAGTTAAGATGTTGAGAAAATACTGACGTACACCCTCCCTTCCCCCCTCTCCACGCCCCTTTTATTCTTTCTTTAAAAAAGGGGGCGGGAATGAAGAAGTTTTTCTTAAAGGAAAATACACATAAGAAAAAAAAAAAGATTCTCTTTTACTTTCTTACCTTTCATTCTAATTCTGGTTCTTGTCTGGTTCAGAGATTGGTTTAATAAACCGTTTAATGTCTCGGCTTATTGAACAAAGAACCGTTCAGCTGTGTAATAAGAAAGGAAAGCTATTTTAATTCTACTAGTTTTAGTTATTTTAGTTTTTTTTTTCTTTCACAGCTGTTTGCTGATCTGTTATATTCAATTTGATTTTTCAAGCATTTTTTTTTCGATGTTGACAAAAGGCGCAGGGTCAGTTAATCGGTTGACCAGAGTTTCTAAATCATTTCCTCACTAAAATATTTGCAGAAACAAAATACAATATCACAATCAAAAATAATGTTGATACGCTTAAAAATAACACGGAATACAGTTCAATACAGATAGAAAAAAAAGAATAGTTACAACGCCGAATTTTTTCCTAAGAAATAAATTTAAGATGGTTAATTCGTTTGCATTAAAAAAATACTAAAGTTATATTGGTGGGTAGTATAAAATAATTTAAACATCACTTCTGAACATTAAATATCCTCTAAAACTTATCATCATAGATAAATATATATTTATATACAGTTGCATCTAAGTATCCGTCCTTAATTTATTCCAGACATTTGAACTCATACCGAACAGAACATATGTTAACATACATATATAAACTTATATTAAGAGGATTTTTCAAATCAGACATAAACTAAAAAGGATTAATTAGTTCTCATAAATAAAATACTATTGTTAATTGCGTATTATATATGGATGGGTTGTATAAAATAGTTTAAACAACACTTCTTAATATTAAATAACCTCTAAAACTTATTTTTACAGATAAACATATACATAATACATGTATGCAGTTGCATCTAAGTATTCGTCTTTAATCCATTCCAGATCTTTGAACTCATATCGAACAGAACATAACGGACTTTTCTCATTAAATATAAAGGGAAAAAAGGATTAATTCATTCGCCTAAATAAAATCCTATTGTTAATGGCATATCATACATTGATATGTTTCATAAAATTATTTAAATGTACTTTTTTAATGCTATATACATCCCCAAAAAATTATAATCAAAAATAATATGTATATATACAGTGATATCTCAGTATTCATTCTTAATCCATTCCAGATGATTTTTACTCATACAGAACAGAACGTATATCAAACAAGTTTTTCCCACCATAAATTAAGGGAAAGAATTAATCCATTCGCATAAATGAAATCCTATTGTTAATGGCATATTATACATTGATGGGTTGTACCAGATAACTTAAATATTGCTTCTTAATTCTAAATACGCCCCCACCACATCAAATATATACAATGGTATTACAGTATTTGTTACTGTATTTACTCTGTCATGTCGGAGATGGAGCCCCTAGGGGCTAAATAGCTCCAAAAGAAATGCATTAACCAACCAACAGTATTTGTTCTTAATCCATTCCAAATCACTTTACTCATACTGAATAGAACGCATATCAAATGAATCTTTCCCATTAGAAATAAAGGAAAAAGGATTAATCAATTCGCATAAATAATATCCACTTGTTATTGGCATATTATACAATGTTGGGTTGTATGAAACAATATAATATTATAAATAATTTAAACATTACTGCTTAATACTAAAATACAAAAAAAAACTTATATATATAAGTCAAAATAAAAATAAAGAATATAAAAATAATATATAATAAATAATATAAAAATATCAATAAATGAAAATCTATACTGTATGGTCCAGGAATAAAAACACATAGCACGAGTGGACTGTAAAACACAACACGTCTCTTTTATTCCAAAACCAAATGCACACTGCTGGTGTTACATTGCTTTCTCCCTGCAGCCAGTTCATCCCACCCAGACAGGATGCTTACATTAAGTGGAGCTATTTATCCTTGAGGCAACATATACTTTTTTTCTCTATTCCCTACTTTGATATGGTTGAAGACCAACCGATTTGCCTAAACCAAAAAATAGATTGACTGGCCACTACAGATCTGTTCAAAGAAATTTGAATTTCCTTCTGGATTTTTCAGAAATGTGACATTGTCTGGTCATTCCAGGAATATATCAAATTCTTGGAGAACATTTAGGTAAAATTATTTTTTCTAGTAAGACAATTGGTTTTTCTCACATAATAGTAACCATTATATGCTTTTATTTACTGAATAAGACTCAAAACCAGTTTCTTTTATAATTTATGAAATCTAAACCAACACTTCAAGTTAAAATTTTCAAGATCTTAGCGAAATTCCCAAGCACTGGCTGCCCTGTGCAACTTTCAACCAACTTTTTATGTTCAAGAAAATTATTTGAATTATTTTTTTTTCTTATGAAGCTGGCAAACACTTAGACAATTAATTGTCTTCGAGACCTTAAGGCAAGCGCTGCACGGACGTTACTCACTTAGCACAACCCAGGACGTGCGTGCAGCTTGAAGATAAGCTACGGACGAGGAGTAACACTACCCCCACAACGCTCTACGATCCTGTTAGACCGGGATCTACAGTTTAAAGTGGATTACAAACATCCATGTCACCGCCGGGACTCGAACCGAAACCTATGGTACCGAGCGCCAGCCACTCGGCCATCAGATCCCTATAATTTAAGAAATAGATGCTAAATATAAAACCTCAAGGTCTCAGCGAAAAGCTACTGGCAGTTCTGTGCAAAACGCTATCAACTAACTTTTTATGTTTATCAAAACTTTCGATAAAGTATTTGAATTATACCATAGTAGGAAAATATATAAGGAAATACCTTAAAAATTCCTTATTTGTATGTTCATCTCAAAAAGGGCTTTAAATAAATAAAATATTAAAATTCAAAATGTAAAAATGGGTTGTCTGATGTGACTATCAAACGACAAGCATGGATACGCAATACACCCAAACTAATATAGGATGATTTATTCAAGAAAGATTTTACTAATTTCAGATTTAAATAAAGAAATGGCTGACAACATCACTTTTGATCAAAAAAAAATTCACGACTCATCTCAGCCATTTTTTAAACTACATATTTCTGATGTTATAAAGCCTTTATGAAGCCATTCTAAAAGCCAACACAATGAAATCAATAAAAGACTTGACACTAAATACAGAAGTGTGAAGCCAAAGATCATCCTTTTGAACTCCAATTTTGGATCATAATATATTTAAATAATTTCCATTTTCTAGGTTCATCAGCATCTCGAGATATTTCCAACAAAAAGATACAAAAAGAGATTTTTTTTTGTTGTTTCTGAAGTTCATTTGCATTTTCCACCTTGCGATTCTACATTTCTGCTGCGGTATCAATGCAATAGTTCAGAGGTCTCCTGGCGACCTTTTTGCGCGAGTCGGGTGTTCTCACGACATATCAAGTGAGAGAGATGGACTAACCTTGGCATTTAGGTGAGAAGATGACAAGAACTTCTCTCTCTTTCTTGGTGTTTCCTAAATCCACCACATTTGGTGCATGAGTGCCTTCATTGGCAGCGATTAAATTGATTTTATTTTATTTTTAAAGTAGCTTGTTTCTTGTTCTGGCTTTTCTGGTAAAGAAAGCATGGCAATATTGATGGATAGATATAATAGCATCTTTTGATATTTGTATTTGGTTATTAGTTGAAAAATATTCCTTAAAATGGGGCTTTAAGCCACCATTTAATGCTTATAATGCAAAATTATTGTATAGTCATACTAGAAGAAACATTGGTGGCATAATAATATTGCTATATCAAATAAAATATAATGAATATTTTATTTTTAAATAACAAATATAAAATTTCAATAAAATAAATGAATATTAAATGCAATTACTACAAAAAGCAATTATCCAATTGGTATGCAACTAACTAAAAAACAATTATTCCCAATTGGTATGTACAATAAATGTATATATATTGGTGGACAAACAACAAATCTGCAATTAATTGTAAAAGAAAATATACAATTAGTATGCAAACAAATAAAAAGCAACTTGGTACGCAAATAACAAATGCAAACTAAAAAAGCAACTATCCATTTGTATGTAAACAAGATATACAACTAACAACAAAAATCAATATCCATTTGGTATACAAACAACAAATATGAAACAACCACAAAAAAAACTATTATCCAATTGGTATGCAAACAACAAATATGCAAAACTACAAAAAGCAACTATTCAATTGGTATGCAAAAACAAATATATGCAACTAAATACAAAAAAACAAAAACAAATATAAAATTGGCTGCAAAAATATATACAAATAAGTAAATATACATTGACTGGAGACAGAAAATATGCAACTGATCTTTTAGAACCAGCACATGAAATGAAAAAATTCACTCATTTAGTCATTTTCAACTATTGATGTTCGAGATCGATTTTATAATAGCTGTTCGAAAATGGTTGCGAAGGATCCACGGAATGAATTTTTATTTGCTAAAAAGGTTTCTTGATACCTTATGTCGTCATTTTGTTTCTTTGCAATGAGATGGGCACCTTGTGGTGTCGTTAGACTTGATGAGTATGCATGTCAGACGCCTTTCCTGGCGCATTCATGCAAAAGTTTATTGGGATGGTAAAAATATGAGAGCAATATAGAAGACTCTTCTTTGTGAACTGTGAGAAACGCTGAATCTTCTACTACGTTGTCGTTTTAGCTGCAAAAGACGTCAAAGTTGCTAGCATTCGAAAATAACAATGTTGATGTTGGTTGGCAATATGTAGATGCAACATAGTATTTCCCACATGGAGCACTCTTGAATTTGATGAATCTGCTCCATAATAGTGATTGAGTTTAGATCAAAGCATCCTGCATTAGAAAACAACAATGTTGATGTAAGTTCGCAATATAGTATGTAGATGCAACGTACTATTTCCCCACATGCAGCCCTTTTGAATCTGCTCCATAGCAGTGACTGAGCTTAGACCAAAGAGTCAGGCAATCGGAAACAACAATGTTGATTATGAATACATTAAATCAGTAGGCTGAAAAGCCTCTCGTTAAGCATGAAAGTTCCATAAATGCGAGATACACCCCTAATATCTACATTCTCCCAAAGATGCACCCTATTCAGTATTCTGTTGACATCATATTTCAATGTTGACTGTAGATTTTATTGTAAATATCAATTTCACTGAAACATGGATACCCTTTTGTAATACACAAAAAGAAACATACCTTATCAGTCAATGTTACATCACTTCATCAATTTCATCACAGGAACAGTAGGTCACTGTGAGGATAATCTATATTTATTGTTAATGTTTAATAAATATAGTCAGAAATAAATGTAACTGAATCGAATTTTTATGAAAAAAAATAATGATGGTTTTTAAAAGGGTGGAAAAATAAGTAGAAGGCTCACATTTTGAACACTTTATTTTTGAATCGATTAATTTTAAATACATTTATTTCTATGTGCAATTCGCATTAATTACAATACTACATACAGGAAAAGTCTTATAATATGCATGTGCATTACTATGCAATTATTAAGAAATATAAAGTGGAATTGAATAGTATTCAAATTTTTCTAAACAAGCATAGTTCAATAACGATACAAGAGACAGCTGACCTGAAAAAAAAAATTAAAAGCTATTAGTTTAAAAATTTATTCTTAATATATTTAAGAATATTGAAAAATATCTGTATACTTTTATTACAAAAATATTTCAGGACATTTACCTGAGCTATGAGTAGAATATTCAAATAATATTTATATGCAATAATTAATTAATTATAAATTTAATTGTAAAATTAAAATTATTTTGGATAGCTACTTATAAATAAAAAGAATTTTTTATAGTATAATTTAAATAGGCTTGTATAATCAAACACTTGAAACAAACAAATTTGTTACAAAGGAAACCCAGTCACACGAACTTTAAAAATTTACAATTTTAATTTCAAAGAAATTTCTGAAAATTAAATGAAAAATTATAGATTAAATAATCAGGTCGCCAAATGACACACACACACACAAAAAAGATTTTTATTTTTAAAAAAGTAAATATTAACGACTTTTTAGAGATTTTCAATAATACATGTATAAAAAATAATGAAAAATAGTGCCGAAAGGTGGGACAAGGCCATCTGTCTACAGGCAGAAATGTTTTCTTTTTACAGGATAGGGTTGTCAGCCCTACGCCCAACTCTCTACAGTCATATTAAATTAGGACCTAGGACTCAAAGTGAATTACAAATTACTATAAACATCCATGGCAACGGCAGTTTGAACCTTGTGATAGAGACATCACATCTCTAGTCATTCGGCCAACAGGCCCAAATAGTGAATGAAGAGATAAAAAATTAGGATGCTAAAGTTTTCAAGTTTTGCTATATCACATTTTATATATTTATAAATGGAGGTGTGTATGTGCTTATATATGTATATGTTGTTGCTGTTATTCTAACAATGCTATTATTCTGGCAATACAGAGACAATTAGTCTTTATGCTATAAGCAAAGGCTGCACCGCTGTTAATCATTTAGCACTACCCAGGGGGCACGGGTAGCTTGAAGATATGTTATGGACGCGAGTAACACTATTCCCACAACGCTCAACAATCTTATTAGACCGAGACTTACAGTTTAAAGTAGATTCCGAACCACTACAAGCATCCATGGCTCCAGAGGGATTCGAACCCGAAACCTGTGGTACCCAGCGCCAGAGCGCTAGCCACACGCCATCAGGTTCCTAAATACATAAAACATTACTTCATAGAAAATATTTAAGAAACATTGAAATAATTCGTAAGTCCCATCAGATTTTGAGATCTTTGGCATCACATAAAAAAAAAAAAAAAAAAAAAAACTCCGCCAAAGCCTTGGAATCCGTCGCCAAGCCACGAGCCCACCAATCTGCTTGATTGACAAGCGTAACCATTTTGGGTCACCGGTTCAAACCTGGGATCCCGAGCCACTTTGTTCTACCGCATTAATGGCCGCACCAGAGGTCACTGCGTTGGGGAAACCAGGACGTAGTAAGGCTTCCTCGTTTGATCAGATTTCGAATTTCTTCCACAAATACGCAATATATTCATGTTATGAAAATAAATCTCATTTTTTTCGATCACGAATCTCGCGGCTCTCATTTCAGATGTAGTTATAAATTGTTGTGTAAAACGTAGATTTATGAATCACCGTAATTCTACATTTTTTTTTCTAATGCAACTGACAAATAGACCGTGATCTTTTTTATACCATAAGGGCTGCACAGACGTTACTGACTTTGCATTATCCAGGGAGAGCGTGTAACTTGAAGATAAGCCACGGACGCGGAGTATCAATGCCCCTGCAACTCTCTACAATCCTGTTAGGACCGGGACTTACGGTTTAAAGTGGATTCTGAACCACAACAAACACCCATGACAATGCCGGGATTTGAACCCGATACCCGTGGTACCGAGCGCCAGACCGCTAGCCACTCGGCCATCAGGCCTCTGTAATTCTACACAAATGTGGAATATTCATATCACACAAATAAATCTCAATTTTTCATAACTGACGGACTGGGTCATATATTAAATGTATATACAGTAGAACCTCTGTAAGTTGAACTTCAAGGGAGACGCCAAATAATTCAAGTTATAGAGTTTTCGACTTATGGAAGATTTCGACTTACGCAGATTTTGTAAGGAAATATTCGACTTGTAGAGGTTTAGTTTCTTTCGAACTTATTTTGAGTTAGAGTGGTAAAATAAATAAAATTCAAGTTGGGCCTGAATGGCCGAGTGTCTAGCGCTCTGGTGCCACAGGTTTCAGGTTCGAGTCCCGATGGTGCCATGGATGTTTGTAGTGGTTCGGAATCCAGTTTAAGCCGTAGGAGCCGGTCTCATTTGACTGTAAAGAGTGTCACGGAGCCAAGTCAAACTTCTACCTACGGGTGCTCCATCACAACAGAAGCTGCCCCCTTTCTCTCCATCCATGAGTAGATTATTCATGGGTTGTCCGTCTCGCACTGCATGACACTGAGGATTAATCAACAACAACAACCAAATTCAAGTTACAGAGGTAATAAACATGTTCATTTGTTAGAGTTCAAATGAAATCAATAGCAATAATAAGAATATTTCATAGAATTGGTTATTCTATTTACTGTATATTCATACATTATTTTCTAAGAAACAATGACATGCATTGTCGGCAAATCCTTAAAGTCGGTAACCTATTATTCTTCGAGCTATAAGAAGTAATTAGTTTCAAATGATCGAGTTGTAAAGGTTGCAAAATCAAACATTGCTAATGTTCGCGGTACTGAGGTTCAATTTTTTTCTTTGTGTTACGAAGGTAAAATATATACCAAAATGGCTTGTGGGGATTGACTCATTATTTCGACATATAGAGGGTTGAAATTTCAAGTAATGGAGGTTTTGGGTTTGTTGTTGTTGACTAATCCTCAGTGTCTTTCAGTGGGACGGACAACCCCTGAGCAATCTACTCAGGGATGGAGAGAAAGGGGCAGCTTCTGTTGTTATGGAGCACCCGTAGGTAGAACTCTGACTTGGCTCCGCTATGCTCATTACAGTCAAATGAGACCGAGACCTACGGCTTAAAGAGAATTCCGAACCACTACAAATATCCATGACACCGCCGGGACTCAAACCCGAAACCTGTGGAACCGAGCGTTAGATACTCGGCCATTCAGCCCCTTTGGGGCTTGAAGGGAAGGGAACAAAACTTTTTTTCGAGTTTTGAATGTTTTCGACTTAAAGAGGTTCTACTGTATTTACTATAATTGTTACTATATTTACAGACTTACTACTTTTAGCAAGTCAAAATCAACACTGGTCCAACAACATTCACTACTGCGGTCCAACTACATGTTAAAATAAAACCCATTAATATTTCAAATAAACACATTATCTACCAAAAGTATTATATTTTGAAAATAAACACAATTATTTGTGCCCCCTGGGTAGTGCCAAATGAGTAACCCCGGTGCAGCCCTTGCTTATGGCATAAAGATTAATTGTCTCTGTATTGCCAGCTGCATTAGAACAACAAAATAAACACATTATGTGTCAAAAGTGTATATTTTTCGAAATAATTGTTATTATATTTAGAGACCTACCATTTTCAGCAAGTTAAAATCAACAATGGTCCTTCTACATTTACCATTGTGATCCTGCGACATTTTATTTATTTTCCTCAGAAATGCCATTTTTCTAATGTCATTATCCACAGAGATGATCACTAGACCACGGAAAGGAACTTTCTTACAGTTAGTTTGTATATCAAGATAAAGAATAAAGACCCATTATTATGTTAGAATTGTAACAAATTAGCAAGGCTAATAACGAACAAGGAATTTATCAAGGTTAAAAGAAAAGTTAAAAATTTTTATACAGTAATGTTAAGCTCAATAATATGTTAAAAGAATTAATAATTTATTTTAATATATTTATATAATAATATTTTTTTATTGATATGTAAGTTGGAACTATATTATACGTAATATTTTTTGGTATAAGGCCTGATGGGCGAATGACTAACGCTCTGGCGCTCGGTGCTATGGATGTTTGTAGAGGTTTAGAATTCACTTAAGACGTAGGTCGCAGATTCATTCAGCGTAGGGTGTAGGGAGGACGCTGGACATAGGGATGACAACCTTACCAGGTAAGAAGTTTATCTCCTTTGGATCGAAATCTGCAAATAGGCAGATGGCTTTAACCTACCATGGGGCTGTTGCACCAATAAATCATATAAAAATCTCATCTCTGATTTTCCCACAATATAAAACATAGGCTTAAATTTCAAAAGTTCCTCACTCAATGATTCTTAATTTAAGACTTTAATTATTCATGTATTAAAAAATAATTATTATTGTTTTATTTAACATATGCTCATGTAATTGATTAAATAATAAGTAAACATTTATTTCATTACTGCTGTCTACTTCTTCATTGAGACAACAGCTCCATGGAGGGCCAACGCACTCTGTCTGCCGGCAGATATCAAGACCGGAGATGTTTTCTTTTTACAGCGTAGAGTTGTCATCCCTATTCCCAGCAGTCTCATTATACCGGGACCTACGGTTTAAGGTGGATTCGAACCACTACAAGCATCTATGGCACCGAACCGAAATCTAACACCGACACTCGAACCGAGCATAGAGCGTTAGTCACTCGGACATGAAACCCTTATTGCTACTTTACTCGCATTTAATTAGTATTCCCGGAGGTAGGTATCTACACTATGTGGAAGAAAGTGACGGGACACGACACTATAACGACATAAACCCATATTTATTAAAATTAATAGGAGGTAGGGCCTCCTTTGGCTGCGATCACAGCTGCGACCCTTCAGGGCATGCTTTCCACTAAATTAGCTATAGTGGCAAGGGAATTTCTTTCCAAATGTTTAACAGGAAGTTCCATAGTTCAGGCTTGCATTTGGGGAGTGGGGTGCAGGCCCTCAACCGACGGTCCAATTCGTTCCAGAGATGTTCAATTGGGTTAAGATCAGGGCTCTGCGCCGGCCACTCCATGCGTTTAACGTTGTTGTTCACATACCAATGAAGAGTCCTCCTTGCAACATGGCATGTTACGTTGTCGTCTTGATACCAGCAATCATCCATACCGTACGTTGCCCACAAGGTAGGAAGGACATGATTGTCCAGAATATCAAAGTATCTATCGGCATTCATCGCACCATCAACCTTCACCAGTGGGCCAGCCCCATCAACCTTCACCAGTGGGCCAGCCCCATACCAGGAGAAACAGGCCCATACCATCAATCCTCCTCCACCAAACTTTACAGTTGGGACGACACACTCGGGCAAAAGGCGTTCTCCTGGTAAACGCCATACCCAAACACGTAGCCCAGTCTTGTAGCGACACACAACACGTGCTACAGTTGATTTTGAGCAGTTACGGAGACGGGATATCTCCCTAATTGACACCTTGGCAAGATGCAATGCAACCAACACACCTTTCTCGAACTCAGACAACTCTTCCCGTGGCGGCATCTTGACAAAAACAACTCTAGTCGACTCCACAGAGTATTTATAGGATATGGCTGACACGTGATACCTATTATTGCGCATGTGTCAGCTGTATTGTCGACTTTTCTACTTTTCGAGGGGTGTCCCGTCACTTTCTTCCAGATAGTGTATAATAACTATACTGACTTCTGAGAACAAAACTTTACACCTGAACATAAAAATCCACTTTAGATTTCTCTATAACTCTACACAGCGGCTATTTTTAGCGTCGTGAACCCAAATTTTCTGACTGTGATGTCTTCTATTAATTTAATATTCCTGCATAATGTTTGGTCTATGAAGGAAACATTTTACTTTAGGATACTTACCATAAACTAAAAACAAACAAAGACATGATAAAAAAAAATATCCATGCCAAATTGTTATTTTAATGTCAATCTTAACTTAATTGAGTTAAATCAATAATTGTTTAACTATTTTTCTTCGGTTAAGTAAGTATTCAAACAATCTTTAGAGTAGCATTGGGTTTAGGACAGGACACGGAAGTAAGATTTCACTACTCTAAAGTGATATGTAAGAAAATATAAAGTAACTGCAAAAACTGTATGGACACAACTTATCTAGACTTCGTTCATTAGCTATAGAAAACAATTGTTTATTAAAAAATATTCGTATTAAATACTTAAAAATTCTTTGCGGCTGGAATTGTACACTTTCTGCCGATGACAAAGGGCACCTCTTACTTTATGTTTAAGTTTCAAATCATTGCTCAAAAAAAATAGTTTTCGGATTCATTGCTCAAAAAAATAGATTTCAGTTTCATTGCTCAAAAAAAAAAAGGCATCGGAATCATTGATCAAAAAACTATATTTTGGATTCATTGCTCAAAAAATAGATTTCAGTTGCATTGCTCAAAAAAATAGATTTCGGATTCATTGCTCAAAAATTAGATTTCAGTTTCTTTGCTCAAAAAAATCGGTATCGATTGATTCATTGCTCAATCATTGCTCAAAAAATAGATTTCAAAAAAAGATTCATTGCTCAAAAAAAAATAGGTATCGGAATAATTGCAACTCTTCACAAAGGCGAATATTCGTATCACAAAATTAATGGGAGTTACGAATGGGGATGACTCTAATTTAAAATTCATTTTCAAAAATCTCTGCCGAAAATTAGATTTCGGAAAGTATGGATTTCAATTTTCAAGGATTTTGGCGTTCATAGACTATAATGGCGTTTGTTGTTGAAGATTTTTTTAATCAATAATTCAACACAGCATAATCACCTGAGGGCCAATTGGCTAACGCTCTGGCCTTTGGTACCACAGACATCAGCTTCAAATTGTGACGATGGCATGAATGTTGATTAGTGGTTCAGAATCCACGTAAAACTGTAGGAACCGGTCTCAATCAGCCTAAAGTGTGCAAAAAATGATTGTAATCAAACCAAATATACAAGGAATAATATTTTAGCATTTTCTCAAATCAATTAATAAGCCGCGACTTTCGGTGGTACGGTGAATCGAGTGTTAGATGTCAGAACAAAGAAAGTCGAGCTCAAAACCCGATAGTAAACATCGAACTATAAGTTTTTAATTTGTACCGAGGATAGGCACAATAATTCAGTAGGTAGAAGAAATGGTATTGGAACTAGAAGAGGTAGGAATGTGAACTACCCAGATGTCTTGTTTAAAAAAAATCAAAAATTGGTTTGATTTGTCACTCTAAGTTCATTTTTTGTGCACCTTTAGGCTAATTAGACCGAGATCTACAGTTTAATTTGGATTTCGGACCACTTACTGACATCCATGCCGCCGCCAGGATACGTATCTGAAGCCTGTGGTACCAAAGGCTAGAGCTCTAGCCAATTAGCCAACAGGACGCATCGAAATCAAGGAGACCAAATATGTGCAGTGTAGTGGATACTAAATCTCACATATTTCTGCTGTTAGTGACAAATGTCCTTACATCAAAATATTAGACATAGGAAAACAGCGTATCATTGGCGCTGAAGGGTTTCCAATGTTTGGGATCTAAGTACACACGGGTTCATGGATTTGGTCTAGATGATGCTATCGACCAAGTGGAATAAAAAACAACACACATCAAATGTTTGAGATATAGTGATGTTTTAAAATTCAATATTGCTTTATACTTAGATGATAAATAATGAGATTAAAAGGGCGAAAAGACAGTTATATTCGAGTAATGAGTAAAATAGAACAGGTTTTAGAGTTTAATGTGAGAAGTGGGTGAAAGATTTCCATAGTTCAAATACTTCTCATAGAAAATTATATGCTAATATTTTCTATGCTTGAAAGAAATTACGGGAAATGGTCTGCTCTAATTAGAACTATTCAATTTCAATGATCATTTTAAAATATTTCATTTCTTTTTTTCCCTCTTTTGTGTAAAACTGGAAATCCAGATAGCCCATCCACAAAAAGAAGCTTAACTTCTTTAGATGAAAATAATTATGAAAATTATTTCTTTCGAAAATTCATCTCATGAAATCTACTGCGATATAGTGTTTCATCAAAAAATCTTCAAGAATCATCAAGAATCTTCCAAAAAATTTTAAAACCTCCCATTTTTTTTTGAAAACTAATAATTTAAATTCATTTCACAAGTCGGATTTCAGGGCATTTTAAAAGAGATCCACCTCTACTGCAAATTTTTGTAAAAAAAACCTTACAAATAATAAATGCTTTTGGGAATATATGGGGATGTAGATATAATTGCTATGTTTACAGAAACTCTATCACAACCCGCTTCAGAAGAAAGCGTGTTTCGGCCATTTTTGATTTTCACTAAAAAAAAAAAAAAAAAAAAAAAAAAACATTTTTATCTTGCTAAAAGGCCTGCAAATTAAAAGGCCATCATAAACACACCCAGAGTGTGAGATGGTTGCCCGTGATTACTGTTTATGCGGCCCGAAAAAAATTCACTAATGTTTTCTCCTTTCAGGATGGCAACGCCTTTTCTTGCCAAGCCACACTCCGAGTTCCATTGCCATAAAGCATCGGCAAGGAGTTGAGTTGAGTTGCACCAATGCGGACTTCAAACGCAGGAAAAAAATAATAAATAACTACATGGAATGAAAGGCAAGGTCATTGGACTAACTTTTATTGGTGAATGTTCGTGAACGATTATGCAGTGAGTGCAGTTATTTTATAGCGCGTAAATTTACCCATTTGGACTTTTTCAATATTGTTCCCTGATGTGCGTTGTGCGGTGATGTGGTTATATAGTATTCATCGATGATGAAAGGTTTTGGTGCAAAAATTCTACCATTCGGTTTAATGATTCGGGATTTTTTATTCCAAACCAGAACGAAATGGCGGCTAATTCTTGTTGCATCATTATGGGTTCAAATTATTAGAAAAACTTTCAGTTTCCAATAATGAAACAGAAGTTATACATTTCATAGTTTACAAATTCGTAAATATAGCCGATTCTTGCTTCTGTTTTTAGAAGAAATTTTAAAAGGTTTTTATTTCAAAATAATGTTTGAACCTTGAAATAAGAATATATTCAATCTATTGACATATGTTCGTGAACTTTTATGTAGTGCAGTGTCTGCATTTGTTTTATAGCGAATAAATTTACCCATTTGAACTTTTTTCAAAGTTGTTGTCTTATAGCATATGCGCTTCGCGGTGATATAGTTGTATTCATTGTTGGTGGAAAATTCTGTCATTCGGTTTGATGATTCGCGATTTTTTATTTGTAAAAGAGAAAGAAATAATGGTCAATTCTTGTCGGATCATTATGGGTAAGAATTATTAGAAAAACTTTCAGTTTCCAATAATGAAAGAGAAGTTATATGTTTCATAGTTTAGAAATTTAGTCGATTCTTGTTTATGTCTATAGGAGAACATTAAAAAAGGTTTTATTTCAAGGTAATGTTTGCACCTTGAAATAAGAACGCATCCACTCTATTGACGAATATTCGGAACTTTAATGCCGTGCAGTGTGTGCATTTATTTTATAACAGTTAAATTTACCCATTCGGACTTTTCAATGTTGTTTTCTAATGTGCCTTCTGCAGTGATGTGTCTATGTTCATTGACAGGGAGACATTTTGTCATTGGGTTTGAGAATTTTATACAAACCAGAATGAAATGGTGGCCATTTCTTGTTGGATCATTATGGATTCGAATTATTAGAGAATCTTTCAGTTTCCAATAATGAAGCAGAAGTTATACTTTTCATAGTTTAGAAATTTAGTCGATTCTTGTTTATGTTTAAAGAATCTTTTAAAAAGCTTTATTTCAAGGTTATGTTTGCACCTTGAAAAAGAATGTATTCAGCCTTTATTAACTTTTATGCAGCGAGGGCATTTCTTTTATAGAGGTTAAATTTACCCATTTGGACTTTTTCAATGTTGTCTTCTGATACGCGTTCTGTGGTGAAGTGATTATATTCATTGATGGCGGAAAATTCTGTCATTTGGTTTGATGATTTGCGAATTTTATGCAAACCAGAACGAAGTGGTGAGCTGAGCAATGCTTGTTGGATCTTAATGTATTCGAATTATTTGAATACATTAATGGTGACAATTCTTTCAATTTCCAATAATGAAGAATTGGTCATAATCTTAACCTGTCAAGAAGTTATACATTTCATAATTCAGAAATTTGTAAACACAGTGGATTCTTGTTTATGTTTAAAAAAGCAACTTTTATTTCAAGGTAATGTTTATTCCTTGAAATAAGAATATTCAATCTATTGGTGAATGTTCGTGAACTTTTATGTTGTGGGTGTATTTATTTTTTGTAGCACGTAAATTTACCCATTTGGACTTTTTCAATATTGTTCCCTGATGCGCGTTATGCGGTGATGTAGTTATGTACATTGATGATAGCAACTTCTGTCATTCTTTTTTTTTTTTTTGCTTTGGTTTGTCGCTCTACGGTCATTTTGTGCACACTTTAATTAGACCGGTATCTACAGTTTAACGAGACATTCGGTTTGATGATTTGCAAATTTTATGCAAATCAGAACAAATGGTGGCCAATCCTTATTGGATCATTATGTATTCGTATTATTTGAGCACATTGATAGTGACCAATTCTTTCAATTTCTAATAATGATGCAGAAGTTATACATTTCATAGTTTAGAAACTCATAAATACAATCGATTCTTGTTTGTGTTTTTAAGAGTAACTTTTATTTAAAAGTAATGTCTGCGCCATGAAATAATAATGTATTCAGTTTATTGGCAAATGTTGTGAGTGTATTTATTTTACAGCGCGCAAATTTTACCCATTTGGACTTTTTCAATATTGTTCCCTGGTGTGCGTTGCGCGGTGATGTGGTTATGTACATCGATGATAAAGGTTTTGGTGCAAAATCTGCCATTCGGTTTAATGATTCGCGATTTTTTATTCCAAACCAGAACGAAATGGTGGCCAATTCTTGTAGGATCATTATCAGTTCGAATTATTAGAAAATTTTTCAGTTTTTAATAATAAACAGAAGTTATACACTGAAGTGACAAAAGTCATGGGATACCTCTTAATATCGTGTCGTCCCTCCTTTCGCCCGGCGAAGTGCAGCAACTCGACGTGGCATGGACTCAACAAGTCGTTGGAAGTCTTCTGCAGGAATATTGAGCCATGCTGTCTCGATAGACGTCCATAATTGTGAAAGCGTTGATGGTGCAGGATTTTGGGCACGAACAGACCTCTCGATGATGTCCCATAAATGCTCGATGGGATTCATGTCGGGCGATCTAGGTGGCCAGATCATTCGTTGGAATTGTCCAGAATGTTCTTCAAACCAATCGCGAACAGTTGTGGCCCGGTGACATGGCGCATTGTCATCCATAAAAATCCCATCGTTGTTTGGGTACATGAAGTCCATGAATGGCTGCAAGTGATCTCCAAGTAGCTGAACATAAGCATTTCCAGTCAATGTTCGGTCCAGTCGCACCAGAGGACCAAGTCCATGCCATGAAAAAACAGCCCACACCATTACGGAGCCACCACCAGCTTGAACAGTGCCTTGCTGACAGTTTGGGTCCATGGCTTCGTGGGGTCTGCGCCACACTCGAACCCTACCATCAGCTCTTACCAACTGAAATCGTGCCTCATCGGACCAGGCCACGGTTTTCCATTCATCTAGGGACCAACCGACATGCTCACGTGCCCACGAGAGTCGCTGCAAGCGATGTCGTTCTGTCAGTAAAGGCACTCCGAGTCGGTCTTCTGCTGGAATAGCCAAGAAAAGCCAAATTTCTCCGCACAGTTCTAACAGACAAGTCCCTTGTACGTCCCACATTGATTTCTGCGGTTATTTGACGCAGTGTTGCTTGTCTGTTAGAATTTACGACTCTTTGCAGACGTCGCCGGTCTCGGTCGTTAAGTGCAGGCGGTCGACCACTGCGCTGTCCATGGTGGGATGTTATGCCTGAAATGTCGTACTCTCGGCACACTCTTGACACAGTGGATCTGGGAATGTTGAATTCCCTAACGATTTCCGAAATGGCATGACCCATGCGTCTAGCTCCAACTAACATTCCGCGTTCAAAGTCTGTTAATTCCCGTCGTGCGGTCATCATCACGTCAAAACCTCTTCACATGAATAACTTGAACAGAAATGAAAGCTCTGCGCATTTATACCTGTTCTACGCGATGGTACTGCCATCTGAAAATTTGCATATTGCTATCCCATGACTTTTGTCACTTCAGTGTACATAGTTAATATAATTTTTATAATGCTAATGTTAAATTTATAAATCCTCTCTTCGCTCATGTTTATTTAAGTGAACACGTTAACCTGATATATCTAAAGTGAGAAATTAATGTCACAGTAACAATAGATGTAAGAATTTGCTATTTATCTATTGTAATGTACATCGAATTAAAAAAGATACTCAAAATATTTTCAGTACTCAATGCACAAAAGTAGTCTGAATATTCTGCTACAATATTCAATACACGAAGTAGTCTGAATATTCTGCTACAATATTCAATACACGAAGTAGTCTGAATATTCTACTACAATACTCAATATTCAATATTGTAAAATCTTCAGCATTCCAAATATTCAATAATCTCAACATGGAATACTCAAAATATTCACTATTCTGTACTACAAAAATATTAAATACTCTCAATGCTAATTATTCAAAATATTCAGTACTCAATTCTACAAAAAATATAAAATACGCTCAGTACTAAATTCTCATATTCAGTACTGAATGCTACAAAATATTAAGTACTTTCAGTGCTAAATTCTCGTATTCAGTACTCAATACTACAAGATATTTAATAATCGAAACATTATCTATTCTCAATATTCAAAAAAAATGAAATGCTCTCAATAGTCAATACTTTACTTAATATTCAAAACGTTCAATATTCAGAATATTCAGTATATAACATTCAATACAAAAAAATACTCAATACTCTAAACACTCTTTATTCAAAATATTCAGTACTCAATGTTACAAAATATTAAATATTCTCAATTCTAAATACTCATATTCAGTACTCAATACTGCAAAATTTTCATCAATCAAAACACTGTCTCCAAACAAAATACTAAAATATTCATTACTTAGTGTTCAAAATGATCAATACTCAAAATATTCATTAGTTAACATTCAATATAAAAATACGCATTACTCAAAATATTCAGTTCTCAATATTCATTTCTCAGTAATCAACAGTCAAAAAAAACATTCAAGAAATCTTGAATCGGTCAACATTCAATTGTATACGAAAAGAACATTTTATCTATCTTAAAATTCGCGCAGCTTTTGTAAAGAGCTTTTTTAATCAGTTCACTCTTTTAACAGTTCCCAGATTAAAAGGATTCAAGTGCAAACCACACTATCGGTGGTTCTCACGACCCGCGCGAGGGATGGCCCGAAAACAATCCTGCGGAGGGCTGGAGCCGAGACCACAGATCCGGGTTCCTGGAAGTAATGGCAGCGTTTTGCTCGGCGGGGCGCCCGACAAAAAGGCCGCCCCGGAACCAAGCCGGAACTAATCGGTGTCCGAGATGGAGCCCCCGGCTTCAGTTAACTGTTGCTCCTCACGAACGCCACCTTATTTGTAGGTCGGAATCCTTCATACCGGTGGTCAGCATGTAAAGCTTTTACTGCCATTTCACTGACAATAATTATTACTAAAGCTTCATCATTATCATTTCATTTAATTCATCATTGAAATAATTATATTTCAATGATGAATGGGCACAATATTTGCTATAAATGAGGCGTAATTTTGGATTTAAAAAAATTAAGTTATGCACATATAGAAAATTTAGATCTAAACTCAAAAACACTTTTGTATGTTTTACCCTCTTATTTGTAAATATACTCATGTTGATATCTCGCCAAAAATTATTTATTTATTTATACTATTTGAAAACAATGGATATAGGAGTAATGTTTGCGGTTTCTGTAGAATATTATAACGTGTAAACAACTCGAAGGATGATAAATAAGTCTTAATGATTATCAATTTTCTATGGTACTTCAAATACATGATACTAGGCATTCTATTGGACCTGATGGCTGAGTGACTAGCGTTCACGTGGAGCTATGTAACACAAGTTAACCCGGCACCGTGGATGCTCGGCAGGGTTCGAACCACTTTGAACTAGGTCTCAGTCTAATATAACTAAGCTCGACCGAGCGGGTAAGCAATCGGGAGGTCAGGGAAGTCGGAGTCGAGTCTCAGCGACAAATTCCATGGATGTTTGTAGTGTTTTCGAACCCTTTAAGCCATACGTCCCTGGTCTCATTGGACCGTAGAGCGTTCCAGAGCACAGTCAGACTTCTCCCCACATTATTCCCAAACTGTAAAGGGCCACTCAGCTCAAGGCACAGTGATGGGTGTGGTGTAGTAGTAATTGTTGTTGTATCCCTCATGGAAGGAAGGAAGGAAGAGGGGTGCAGCTCCTGTTCTGATGGAGCACCCGTAGGTAGAAGTCTGACTTCCGTCCGTAACGCTCTTATAGTCATATTAGACCGGAACCTAAGGTTTAAAAATTAGTTCGAACCATTACAAACATCCATAGCACAGCCGGGACTCTAACCCGAAACCTGTCGCACCGAGCGCCAGAGTGCTGACACTCGGCTATTCAGGCCATGTGTAGTAGTAGTAGTAGTCTAATATAACCACTGAGAGTAAGGCGGACAATCCTGCCCCGTAAAAAATAACAACATCTCATTTATCAGAATCTGCCAGCAGGTAGAAGGTCTTTGGAACACATGTAGCTGTCGAGCCATTGAAGAAGACATTATATTTCCGTCCCTAGTTTTATGCAATTGCAATTATTGTTGTAAATGCAATTATATTTTATTTTCAATTGCAATTTATTCAATTTGAATTGAAAATAAAATTTCCCCTTAGAAAAAATAAAAAATCATATATTCCCCTTTTAAAAACAATTTTATTAGTTTTTATCGAGTTTTCTACATTTGTTTGAATTGTTTTATAATTTACATCGAAAATGTTATGAAACAAACACCAACCTATACTTATTTCTCGAAATATTATCTGCAGCGTGTATCTCCAGTGAGAATCAAACCTGTTCCCCTGCACTAGCTCATGTAAGCTGTTTAATGAATTTCAGTGCAAAAAAAAAAAAAAAAAAATTACTCTTACTAAACAAAAACTAAAAATCATACATTTCTCATTTTAAGACAGTTTTATTAATTTTCATTAATGTTTTACAACATTTGCAAGAATTGTTATCACAATTTACATCAGAAATGTTATGAAAAACAAACACCAACGTATATTTATTTATCAAAGTATTGTCTGCAGCTTATACCCACAGTGAGAATCCAATCTGTCCCCATGCACTAGCTCATGCAAGCTATCGAATGAATTTAAATTGATTTTTAGATTAATAAAGAACGATGAAAATATTACATTTTCTTACAGTGCAAAAAGTATATTACAATTACTAAACAAAAAATTAAAACTCATACATTCCAAATTTAAGACAATTTTATAAGTTATTACAATTTACATCGAAATGTATTACAAGACAAACACCAAATTTATACTTATTTATTAAAGTATTGTCTGCAGCTTATAGCACCAGTGAGAATCAAGTGGCCTGATGGCCAATTGGCTGGCACTCTGCCCTTTTGTACTATAGGATTCAGTTTCGAATCCTGGAAGTAGCATAGATGCTTTGTTTGTGGTTCGAATCCATGTTAAACTGTAGGTCCTGTCTAATTAGCCTAAAAGTGTGCTCAAAATGACCTTAGAGCAACTAAACCAAACAAGTGAGAATCAAACCTGTTCTCATATACTAGCTCATGCAAGCTCTCTAATGAATTTAAGTTGATCATTAAATTAATTAAGAACGAGGAAAAAAATTGCATTTCCTTACAATGCGGAAAACAAAATTGAAATTACTAAACAAAAACTAAAAATTCTACATTCCAATTTTAAGACAATTTTTACTAGTTTTCATCAAAAAACTTTCCAACATTTTCTTAGACTGTTATTGCAATCTGCATCGATAAAAACAACCCTTTAGCGAAAACACCAAAACACAAATCCCAATTCGAAATAACTCACAGTGAGGAAATGAAATACCATCTCCACTCAACAAAAAGAAGAAGAAGAAGAATTTGAAAGAAAACTATATACACTGTATCCTATTTCTGCTGGAGAACTTTAAATGCGAAGGTCACCCTTCACCAAAAGGAAGCTACCCTACCAAGAGAATCGTGCCAATTAACTCACTTCGCTTCACAGAAAAAAAAATCGGTAGGCGTGTTCCTTCTCGGAAAAACTTCATGTAAATCGTCACCCGCATAAATCTGTCTCGATTTTGACTTAACCTCGGCTTGGCCTCTTCTTAAATCTTTTCCAGTTTTAGAGCAAAAATGTGGATGGCGAGTAACCCTAACCGTGACTTTTCACTTTTATTTTCCTGGTTTATTCCGCCAGGCTAGCTGCCGGGGCGTTGGCTTCTTGGCGTATCAGTCAGCCGGGGCTTGCCTGATGTCGATTTGCTGGGGGTGCTGCCCCTGCATTTGTGACATGCAGGCTGTCGGCAGTGAGTTGTTCTCACTTGCACTGTTGGAGAGATGGGCTTGAATGCTTAATAGCCATCTAGGAAGGTTTGTGTTTAGATCTTTTTAAAAAGTGATTGTTTTCACAAATTTTAGAGCCAAATTCTTATAATTTGAAGTCATTCACTGCTGTAATAGTAGATGTATAGCAGACCGAAAGGTACACAAGCTATACCGAAGGGAGAAATCACGTTACAATTCACCCTTTTTGTCACGAGACTGAAATGCAGAACACTCCCAGGAATAATCTTTTGGAAATTCTTCTTTCCAAAGAAGAAATTTTTCTCCTTAGTTCAGGCACTCCCATGCTTCCAACCAATTATAATATATTTCATATATCGATACAATAACGTACAGCCTGGTATAAAACCAGCGTAAGCGCCAGAAGTAAAAATTTTTAGAAAATGTAAATGAAATAAAAGGGATTAAAATAATATTAATTATTAAAGTTCATTGATAAGAAATAAATGCTATAAACATAATTTGTCAATACATAATTATGAGGAAACATGGTTATTTATAAAGTAGTATTTCTGCCCGAGTACTTTAAGGCCACCAGTCATTTTTTAAAAATAAATACTCATCTAGTCAGTATAATTACCATTACATTGCAACTACTAGCTTTCTTGGTGGCAACGCTGCAATTTTCATAGTTTGTCATACGTTTCTTCGAAGTATTGGTGATCTTTAGTGAAGATGGCGAAGGGTAAGAAGTTAACTGATCGTGAAAGAGGACGGATCGAAGCTTCTGACGTTCTAACAGGAAGAGTAGTCGTGCTATTGCGATAAAGATAGGAGATCAAAGACGGTAGTCAACATTATTTTTTAAAAATTGAAAGACATTTATGGTAAAAAAGAATACTGGGAGGACCCACAAAGCTTTGTCCTCGCGTGATGAAAGAAGACGTTTGCCAACTTGCATCTACTGAAAAGTAACATCAACCAGGAAACTGACTCCGACGACA
>BPLR01018316.1:0-21201 GCA_021605095.1 Caerostris extrusa | reverse complement strand
TGCCATTGATATTGTTATTGTATGTTCCTATGTAACTACTCCCTTGTAGTTTGAGATCAAAAGACAATTCCAATTATATTTTGTTATAAGCAAGATATTGACATTTTGTTTGGCAATATTGAGAAAAATACGTTACCATGGCAACATTTTTGTCAGACGATTAAATTCATTTTAACTACACGTCGCGAGGTTAAAAAAATATACATAAATCTTATTCAGTTTTTATTATATTGAGACGATATTTTGCAAAATAATTATTATTGAATATTTTTATAGTAAAGTCTATTTTAATGTGTAAGAATTTAAAGATTCCACCGCTATGTAATGCAAAAATAGTTTTTAACTATTCACCATGTTAAGTTACAGTGGGCCACAAAATTGAGGTATACACCTTAGAAACTTAGAGACTTTTTGCAATTACAAATTAAATATTGCTTTAAGATGATTGGATTTTTTACCTTATATACTTTGGTCTATGCTTTACCGTAACTATACTTATAAAATTGTTAAAGTTTATTTATATTTAAGAAAAAAATAAAAGATCTGAGACGAAAGGAGGAAAAACACCACCACAAAAAATAAGTATACACCTTTATTAATTTCCTTTTAACGTACAAATTTAATATTTTTATAGCCAGCCTTTTGCTTTGAATTACAGCTGTAATCTTCTGGACAAAGATTCTACTAGTGTTTTAGTGGTTTCAACAGAAATTTTTAGCGCCCATTCTTTCTCTTTTGTCACTGAACCTTCCTTGAGAACTTCCTTTGTTTAATGATATTTCGCAAGCTCATAAAATAGCTTAATTACTATTAATTCACAAATTCTTGTATATCGTTTAGGTCTGGATAGAGATCTGAAGTGGGAGGTGTGAATTTCGTTTTTTTCAGAATGGCGGGCTGGAAGGTATAATCCCAACAATCCTCGCTCGTGAGCTGTGTGCTGTCCTGCTGGAATATGGTAAGCTGGATCCAGTTTTAACTTACTGGCACTTTTTTCAAGTTATCATTTAAAATCCCCAAGTATGTATGTTTGTCCATGCTAATACCATCACAAAAAGCAAGCTCTCCAACTCCTCCAGCCGGCATGATGTAATACCAAAACGCGGACAGATCCACCTTCGAACTTGACTGTCTTAATGGTGTTTTTAGGTGCCAAAAGCTTTCAGCTTCTTCCATATTTTAAATCGTCCACGCCTCCGTATAGCAAAAGATTAAACTTACATTCATCAGGAAAATATTACAGTGTTCCAGAAAGAAATATTCTTTAAACGATGTTCTTTGGCGAAAAATAATTTTGTCTATTCACATACTTGATGAGTGGCTTTCGCATTGGTGTACGGGCCATGAAACCGAGAGCTGGTGAAGGGGCATTGCCCAGTGAATTGTTTCTCGAACCCAGATCTTCTTGCGACTGGTAGAGGACATCGATAAAGCTATTTAGCACTCACCCTCGGATCTTTCTTGCATTGAGGAATGATCCTTCTTCGGTTTGTAGTACTCAGTAGTTTTTTACGCGTCCTTTCTATAATAGAATATTTTCGCCACAGATCCAGTTTTTATACTTCTGTAGTATTTTTGACACAACCATGAGTTACAATCAACGAAGCGATTTCTCGAAGAGATGTGCCCCTCTTCGACCATTTTTACAATCCAATAACGCTGAGAGTCGAAGCTTCTCACGAGATCTCATTTTACTTATTTTAATGAGAAAAAATACTATTTAAAAGCCTTGAATTGCAATAGCATCTGCAGAAGTAGTAGCTGTTCGAAATCTTTAAAAAGAAATTTGAAACTAAAAAGTGGTGGCATAATTGAATAATAAAATGAGTATGAAGTTTATAAACTCATCTTTGGTGGCATGGATTTCTATCTTTCTGAATCGCTTAACTTTTTCGTAATAAATAAGTTAACTATAGAAAAAAAATGGTAAAGCAGAGGTTGGAAGTAACTAGGATAAAAATGCATCCATTTAAAAATACAATTTGTAATTGGAAGACGTCTAAAAGTTTTAGAGGTGCATACAATTTGTGGCTCACTGTATATCGACAGATAAGTGGTAATATTTTTTCACGTATTTACCTCACCACCTTTAGTGAAAAAGCAATTCGCTGCTGAAACTCCTCTTTGCGTGGTGCAGGCCTGGTTCCGGAAGTGCCAGGAGTGTTTGCGGGCCAGTAGGGTTACCGGGGAATGTCATGGCTATTCTGAAAACGATCAGTTTTTTCTGGAGACGGTTTGAGGTAAAAAAATTTTATAAAATTATGTAAACCGATCTTCAAAAGTATTTAATAAATAAATAAAAAGAAAAAAAAAAATTTCTCTTGATTTGTATCACATTGTGAAAAAAAAATCTGCAAATATATTTTTTATAAATTATTACTTGTCTTTCATTTATAAACTAGTATAGCTCCAAATTGTATCAGATATTTATTTATTTTATTATGAATCTAAATAATGATCATTAACAACTTTTAAGGTATGGTATCCTATTTTCAATTTTTATAATATTAATAATAATATTGAAAAAATGAACTAATAAAAATATAAAAGATTTAAATAAATTATTTTCTGTTTTTTTTTTTTTGAAACCATAGCTAATTCGTTACCATGGCAAAACATTTTACGTAGACGATTATATTCTTTTCCAAATAAAACGAGAGGTAAAAAAAATGTATACATAAATTTCATCTTTCATTTTTGATTACATAAGAAATTTTATGCAAAAAAATGTAATTATTATATTTCTATTTAATTCTATTGCGCCATATTGTAGGAATTTCAAATCATTCCTCAACTATGTAATGCAAAAATAGTTTTCATTATTCAACCTTATTTAGAAGCCATATTCATATTTAAGATATTTGTAAAAAAAACTATTGTCTGTTGAAATGCAATCATGTTCTTTTTAGCTTGAGATCAAAAGTCCATTGACATTTTCTTTATAAGCAAGCTCTTTGGTTTCCTTATTTGGCATATTTTTAAATGCTTATAATTTTTAATCCATTATTCTTAAGCTTTTTATTTACAATTCACCTATTTCTCTTTCACCACATAGAGTGAAAAGTTAGTTGATATGGTACGGCGGTAAAAGATTAAAATAATTACAAAACTGATCTTCAAAAAAAGAAACAAAACAACATTAAAGTTAACACATTAACTCAACCGGACAATTACATTTCTGTTCTAGGGGTCTGACACGACCGAGAAGCTAGCGCTCTGGCGTTCCGTACCGGGTTTCCTGTTCGAGTCTTGGCGGTTGCTATGGATGTTTGGGGAGGTTCGAATACACTTGAAGCACTTTTTAGGGAGGTGCCAGGGCCTAATGTTACTCGCGTCCGTAGTCATATCTTCAATCTGCACGTGCCTTCTGTATTGCTAAATGAGTAACAGAGGTATAACCTTTACCTGATATGACATAACAATAATAACTACAACTCTTGTAGCGCTAGCTGCCTGGTAAAGGACTTTCTTTTAGACCACCCATATCGTATCTAGATATTACCGATTAGGGATTTTCCTGTAAAGAGAGTGAGAATTTAAGTTTAAATATTCATTGATCAAACGAATTTATGATCAAGACTACAACTGTTTAAAGCCAATGAATGATTTTTAAACAAATATTTCAAATGAGATTGCATAACTGCTCGCCCAATAGTTTCGTGAAACATAATAAGCTCAACTCGATTTCGTTCCATCGAAACTTTCATGGACGCAGATTAATATGAAGTGTCAGGATTGTTTAGGGGTTAGGATTAGGAAGTTTGAGTTATCCCGATTGACTAGTTTTTCCGAAAAGGTGTGATAGAAAAGTTTTTAAATTTAATCTTCAATAATACTACTACTACTACACCCAACACATCATTGCTCAGAGCTGAGTTGTCTCCCTATACAGTTTGGGAATGATGGGTGAAAATGCAGAGGACGCACGATGGAGGCGGAAAAGTTTTGCGTAATTCCCTTTTGAGGTGGCCGAAGCTGAATTAATGGGGAAAAATTCATACAAGGACAAAGCTTAAATATCAAAAAATAAAAAAAAAGATAAATAAAAATAAAAAATTTGAAGAAGGATGAAATATAAAATGAAAAATATAAGAACGTTAGGTAAAAGAGATATTACAGAAGAAAAAAAAAAAATGAAGCAATATAATACAATAAACACTAATCTTCAATAATAATCAAAAGCAATTACAAAAAACCAAACTCCGAGCTTATGGTATCTAGAAAGAGTACAAGCTAATTTAAAAGCCACTAGAAGAAAGAGTTTAAACAAATGGCTTCAAATGAAATTGCATAACTACTTGAAGACTATCCAATAGTTTCGTGGAACACACTGGAATTTCATTCCACCAAAAAATTTCATGAACGCTGATCAAAGCATGAAGTGTCAGGATTTTGGCGGTTAGTAGGGTGGGTTGGAGGTAGTTTGGTTATACTGAGCTACAATTTTCCCTGAAATGGTAGAATTTTTATAAAAGATTTAAAAATTTATAACTCTAATCCTCAATAATAAAAACTAACATTAACACAGAAACTTATTACTGGTCAGTTACTTTCTGTGCCAGACCACCCATATCGCACCGAAGCATTAACGTCAGGACTTTTTATGTGAAAAGAGAAAGCATTAGAATTTTCTGGAAAAGTCAGTTGGAGCCCCAAAGAGCACAACTATTTAAAAAGCCACTGAATGAGTTTAAACAAATAACTTCAAATAAGATTGCATAATTACTCGAACCCCCAATACTTTTGAGCAACACAATATGCTCAACTGGCATTTCCCTTCCCATCCAAACTTTTCGGATGCAGATCAATATTCCTGGCAACTAGTAGTAGCCGAATGGAGAATAGTTAGTTGGGGTATTCTAAGTTTGCGGCCAACCTGACATTTCAATCAGGCGTAATTGAGAATTTAATGGACGAGAAGCTTGTCGCAGTTAATTAAACAATGCTGGGCATTTTCAATTTCCAAACTAGATCTCGACTAATCACTTCGAAGCACTAAAGTTATGTATGCAAACTTTTGGAAATTGCTCGTTGGTTTTAATTAAGTAGACATTCTTTATTAGAAATGTTTGGTATTATTATTGTAAACTGAGTTATAAATCCCATGCAGTGTTGTTGAGGATCAATTAATAATGGTTTTGAAATACTTTTGAAAAGAACTGCTTTTTCGTGAAAACTGGACAATTGAAGAAGAAATATTCATTTATCAAATTTTGCAATATGAACTGACCACAGAATTCCTTCTGAAGAGATTAAAAAGTCAATAATTAATGAGATAAAATGAAATATGTTGTTTCTTATCAAGGTTGGTCAATAGCAACAATTAGACCAAATCCATAAGCCTGTATGTTTTTCATTGAAGAAGGGAAAGGGGGGATTGGAAACTTCTATTGTGATATAGTGGCCTGGTATACTAAAGACTAGAGTGTTAGCTACTTGACCCATTGGCTTCAAGTAAGTACGAATTCTAACAGTGACACAGATATTTGCGTGATTAGGGAGTCCACTTTATATTGTAGGTCCCTTTATCTTCTGTCCTTGTGTGTGCCAGATGACCGTTGAGCCACAAAAACCAAACCAATCTATTGAAAAGTAGTTCTCTGCTGAAATTCCTATTTTGCACATTTGTTTCTGAAGTGTTAACAGTGTTTAGGGATTAGTAGGGTTGGGGTTGTTTGGGTTATTACGAACGACAAGTTTTCCAGAAAAGGTATGATGGTAAAAGATTTAAAAATTATAATACTAATCTTCAAAAAATAAATAAATAAAAAAATAACATTAACGCATAAATTTGTAACTTGACAGTTACTTTCTGTGTCATACCACCCATATCGCAACGGAAAATTAACGGTCAGGACTTTTTATGTAGAAAGATAAAGCGTGGAGTTCAACGAATCGAATGAACTTATGATCCAAAAAGAGCACACCAATTTAAAGCCATTGAATAAGTTTAAACAAATGGCTTCAAATGAGATCACATAACTGCAAGAACCGCCCAATAGTTTCGTGAGACACAATATGCTCAACTGGCATTTCCTTCCATACAAAACTTTTCATGGACGCAGATCAATATTCCTGGCAACCAGTAGCCGAATGGAGAATAGTTAGTCCGGGCATTCTAAGTTTGCGGCCAACCTGACATTTCAATCGGGCGTAATTGAGAATTTAATGGACGAGTAGCTTGTCGCAGTTAATTAAACAATGCAAAGCATTTTCGATTTTCATACTAGATCTCGACTAATCACTTTAAAGCGCTAGAATTATGTATGCAAACTTTTACAGAAATTACTCCATGGTTTTAATTAATTAGACATCCTTTTATTAGAAATGTTTGGTATTATTATTTTAAACTGAGTTATAAATCACGTTCAGTGGCATTTCGGATCAATTAATAATGGGTATCAAATACTTTTGAAAAAAAAAAAAACTGCTTTTTTTGAAAAGTGGACAATAGAAGAAGAAATATTCATCTATCAAATTTTACAATACGAATTGTTCCAGAATTCTTTGTGAAGAGATTAGAATGTAAATAATTAATATTTAAATGAAATATGTTGTTTCTTATCCAACTTGGTCTACAGCAACATCTAGACCAAATACGGAAAACCTTGTGTCCTCATAGAAGGAGGAAAAGGGTGGTAACTTATATTGTGATGGGGCAGCCTGGTATACCAAATGCCAGAGCGATAGCCACTTTTTTGCACATAGTCTTTTGGTATGAATCCTGGAATTGGCATGGATGATTGTTACTAGTTCGGAATCCACTTTAAACTGTAGGTCCCGGTCTAATTAGCCGTCTTGTGCAAAAGCAAAGATGACAATAGAGCCACAAACCAAACCAATTAGTGAAAAGTTCTCTGCAGAAATTCCTGTTTTGCACGTTTGTTTCAAAAGTGTCAGGAGTGTTTGGGAGTTAGTAGGGTTGGGAGTGAATTTGGTTATTTCGAGCGACTAGTTTTCAGAAAATTATGATAGTAAATGAATTTAAAAATTATAACAACTCTGATCTTCCAAAATATAAAAAAAACCATTAACACATAACTGGACACTCACTTTCTTTTGCCAAACCACCCATTTTGTATGGAAGAGGGATTTTTATTTAAAAAAAAAAAGAGTGATATTTCTTTTTATAGGTAAGGGGTCGAATGTATGATCCAAAAGAGCACAAAAATACAATTGAACCATTGAAAATACCATTGTTAAATACCATTGAATGAGTTAAAACAATTGTCTTGAAATGAGTTTTTATTACTGCTAGAACCACCCAATAGTTTCGTGAGAAGCACAATATGCTCAACTGACATTTCCTTCCATTCAAAACTTTTCATGGACACGCATCAATGTTCCTGGCAACTAGTAGCCGAATGGAGAATAGTTAGTTCGGGCATTCTAAGTTGCGGCCAACCTGACATTTCAATCGGGCGTAATTGAGAATTTAACGGACGAGAAGCTTGTCGCAGTTAATTAAACAATGCCGGGCATTTTCGATTTCAAAGGAGATCTCCACTAATTACTTTAAGCACTAAAGTTATGTATGCAAACTTTTACAGAAATTGCTCGTTGGTTTTAATTAATTTGACTTCTTTATTAGAAATACTTCGTATTATTATTCTAAACTGAGTTATAAATCACATGCAGTGTTATTTCGGATCAATTAATAATGGTTTTTTTTGAAATACTTTTGAAAAAACCTGCTTTTTTCGTGAAAACTGTAAAAATATAAACTGTAAAAAACCGTATAAACTGTAAAAAACTGTAGAAATATTCCTGTATCAAATTTGGCAGAATTTCCACAAAATTCTTAGTGAAGGGATTAGAAAGATAATAATTAATATTTAAAAGGACCTATGTTGTTTCTTATCCCACTTTAATCGACAGCAACATCTAGACAAAATCCATAACCCCTTGTGTCCTCATGGTAGGAGGAAAAGGGGGTGTGCTAACTTCTATAGTGATGGGGAAGTTTTATGTACCAAGGGTCATAGAGTTAGCCACTTTGATCATAGGCTTTAAGTACCAATCCTGGCAGTTTCATAGATGTTTATTGATGATTTGGTATCCAATTAAAGCCATGGGTCTCTGTCTACTTAGCTGACCGTAGAGCGTCAAAGAGCCCAATTTGACTTCTTTTCACACACATCATTCGCTAACTGCAAAGGAGCAGACTTCTTCTCGCCCACATCATTCTCAAACTGTAAAGAGGCAACTCAGCTCTATGCAAAGTGGTGTGTAGTAGTAGTTTCGGGGTAGTTTAGGTTATTTCGAGCGACTAATTTTCAGAAAAAGATATGACGGTAAAGGAATTAAAAGATTATAACAACTCTGATAGTCAAAAAATTAAATAAGACATTAACACATAAATGAACAGTCATTTTTTGCCAAACCTCACGTTTCACATCAAAGTGGGAAATTTTTAAGAGAAAATTTCGAATGCACTTATGATCCAAAATCACAACTCTTTAAATACCATTGTTTAAACAAATGTCTTCAAAGGAGTTTTTAACTACTCTTACCCCCAATAGTTTCGTGAAGAACAATATGCTCAACTGGCCTTTCCTTCCATACAAAACTTTTCATGGACGCAGATCAATATTCCTTTCAACCAGTAGCCGAATGGAGAATAGTTAGTCCGGGCATTCTAAGTTTGCGGCCAACCTGACATTTCAATCGGGCGTAATTGAGAATTTAATGGACGAGAAGCTTGTCGCAGTTAATTAAACAATGCAAAGCATTTTCGATTTTCATACTAGATCTCGACTAATCACTTTAAAGTGCTAGAATTATGTATGCAAACTTTTACAGAAATTACTCCATGGTTTTAATTAATTAGGCATCCTTTATTAGAAATGTTTGGTATTATTATTTTAAACTGAGTTATAAATCACGTTCAGTGGCATTTCGGATCAATTAATAATGGGTATTCAAAATACTTTTGAAAAAAAAACTGCTTTTTTTTTTTTTAAAAGTGGACAATAGAAAAAGAAATATTCATCTATCAAATTTTACAATACGAATTGTTCCAGAATTCTTTGTGAAGAGATTAGAATGTAAATAATTAATATTTAAAATGAAATATGGTTGTTGTTTCTTATCCAACTTGGTCTACAACAACATCTAGACCAAATACGGAAAACCTTGTGTCCTCATAGAAGGAGGAAAAAGGGTGCCAACAGCCTGATGTATATTGTGATGGCTTTAGGTACAGCCTGGTTGTTAGTGGTTTGGATACCAAACTGCCAGAGCGATAGCCACTTCTTATTCACATAGTCTTTTAAAGGTATGAAGTTCTAGACCAGGTGTGGTGTGGTGTGGTGTGGTGCGGCATGGTGTGATTGTTACTAGTTCGGAATCCACTTTAAACTGTAGGTCCATGATCTAATTAGCCTTCGTGTGCAAAGATGACAGTAGATCCACAAACCAAACCAATTTAGTGAATATTTTGCTGCAAAAATTCCTGTTTGCACGTTTGTTTCAAAAGTGTCAGGAGTGTTTGGGAGTTAGTAGGGTTGGGAGTGAATTTGTGTTATTTCGAGCGACTAGTTTTCAGAAAAATTATGATAGTAAATAAATTTTAAAATTATAACAACTCTGATCTTCCAAAATATAGAAAAAAAAACCATGAACACATAACTGGACACTCACTTTCTTTGCCAAACCACCCATTTTGTATGGAAGAGGGTATTTTTATTTAAAAAAAAAAAAAAAAGAATGATATTTCCTTTTATAGGCAAGGAGTCGAATATATGTATGATCCAAAAAGAGCACAAAAATACAATTGAACCATTGAAATTACCATTGTTAAATACCATTGAATGTGTTAAAACAATTGTCTTGAAATGAGTTTTTATTACTGCTAGAACCCCCCAATAGTTTCGTGAAGCACAATATGCTCAACTGGCATTTCCTTCCATTCAAAACTTTTCATGGACACATATCAATATTCCTGGCAACCAGTAGTCGAATGGAGAATAGTTAGTTCGGGCATTCTAAGTTTGCGGCCAACCTGACATTTCAATCAGGCGTAATTGAGAATTTAATGGACGAGAAGCTTGTCGCAGTTAATTAAACAATGCCGGCATTTTCGATTTCCAAACTAGATCTCCACTAATCACTTTGAAGCACTAAAGTTATGTATGCAAACTTTTACAGAAATTGCTCGTTGGTTTTAATTAATTTGGCTTCTTTGTTAGAAATACTTCGTATTATTATTCTAAACAGAGTTATAAATCACATGCAGTGTTATTTAGGATCAATTAATAATGGGTTTTCAAATACTTTTGAAAACTTTTGAAAAAAAGTAAATTATTAATGAGATTCAAAATAAAATATGTTGTTTCTTATCCCAATTGGTCGATAGCAACATCTAGACCAAGCCATGGAACCCTTGTATATTCTTGGACGGAGAGAAAGGGGGTGGGGGGAAGGCAACTTCTATTGTGATATATCAGCCTGTTATACCAAAGGGCAGATCGTGAGCCATTTGGACCATAGACTTTAAGTACGAATTCTGGGGTGGCATGGATGTTTGTTAGTGGTTCGGAATCCGTTTTAAACTGTAGGTCTCCTTCTACTCTGACACCATAGAGAGTCGCAGAGCTCCATCAGACTTCTCCACACCGTTCCTAAACTGTAAAGGGGCAACACAGCTCTAGACACAGTGATGTGTGGTGTGAATGGTCCGGAATCCCCCTTTAAACTGTAGTTCCCGGTCAGTTTAACCCTCGTGTGCACAAGATTACCGTAGAGACACAAACCAAACCCGTCTATTGAAAAGAAATTCGTTGCAGAAATTCATCTTTTGCACCTTTGTTCCTGAAGTATCAGGAGTGTTTGGGGTTAGTAGGGTCAGTAGCCGAATGGAGAATAGTTAGTTGGGGCATTCTAAGTTTGCGGCCAACCTGACATTTCAATCAGGCGTAATTGAGAATTTAATGGACCAGAAGCTTGTCGCAGTTAATTAAACATTGCCGGGCATTTTCGATTTCCAAACTAGATCTCGACTAATCACTTCGAAGCACTAAAGTTTTGTATGCAAAATTTTACAGAAATGGTCGTTGGTATTAATTAATTGGGCATTCTTTAATAGATACACTTCGTATTATTATTCTAAACCTATTTATAAATCACTTGTAGTGGTATTGACGATCAATTAAAAATTGATTTTGAAATACTTTTAAAAAGAAAACGTTTTTTTCTGTGAAAACTGGATAATAGAAGAAGACATTTTTTTTAATGCAGCTCGCAAACACTTGGTTCAGCGCTTGCCTTAAAGCATAAAACTGACGTTACTCACTTAGCACTACACAGGAGGTGTGTGTAGCTTCAACATAAGCTACGGACGCCGAGTAACAATAGTCCCCCCTCAACGCTCTACATCAGATTAGACCGGGATTTACGGTTTAAAAAGGTTTCCGAACCACTACAAACATTCATGGCACTACTGGAACTCAAATCCGAAACTTGTGGTACCGAATGCCAGAGCGATAGCCATTCGGTAATTCAGGTACCAGAATAATAAATATTCATCTATCAAATTTTACAGTAGAATTGTTCACAGAATTTCTTGTGAAGGGAATAGAAAATGAATAATTAATATTTAAAATGAAATATGTTGTTTCTTATCTCACTTGGTTGACAGCAACATCTAGAACAAATTCATAAACCCGTGTGTCATCATGGAATGAAGGGAAAGGGAGGATTGCAACTTCTATTGTCATGGGTTGGCATGGTATACGAAAGGCCAGATCGTTAGCCCATTGGCCCATGGGATTCAGGTGCGAATCCTGGCGGTGGCGTTGATGTTTGTTAGTGGTTCGAAATCCATTTTAAACTGTAAATTCTGATCTAATTAGCCTAAAGTGTGCAAAAAATGGCTGAAGAGCGACAAGCCAGACCCAGGACAGACTTGAAGACATTTTATTATGCATTTAGACGTGAGAAAATATATTATCACGATTATATATTGTTCAGTCTAATAGAGTATCAAAATATTTTTTCTGTTAAAACAATTATAAATCTATTTAAAATAAATTAATGAATATTTTATTTAAAAAAAAGAGATTACTATTGCACAAAAAAAAAAAATATAAACAATGTTGTAATTGATTTGAAATATCTATTGGATAAATAAATATTTACAAAACAAAAGCAATTTTTTTCTGGAAATATCTAAAAATGTTTGAATTCCAGTTATAATACATTTTTTTCTTTTCAATTTAAAGAATATCTAGAGGGCTAAGAAATATTGGAATTCACTGGTCTGTGATGGCAAAATATGGCTTAAGGGTATTTATCTTCTCAACAAACAGTACCTCAAAATACTTCAATTTTTCAAAGAACAATTGGGAGAACAATCCTTTAGAAACTGTTATTTTGAAGTATTCTGTTTCAAAATAGAATGTTTAGTTTTCAAAACATAATACCGAATACTTTCTTGTGTTTTCTATTGTTTCCCATTCAGAGTCAGTCACCAGTGAATACGTTTCACATTTTCAGATGCATTGTTATCTAACAAATATGCCTCGGATCTGCTTTTCTGAGATTTTTGGAAGCTTTATGCAAGGGTGTGTCAAGGAAAATCTTTATTTATGTATTTATTTATTTTCGAATTCATTGACTGGTGATGTCAGACAAGACTGTAAAAATAAAACATAAAATAAAATATGGAAAAAATAAAAGTTTCTAAAATTTAATATAAAATAATTTTTTATCAAAATATCACACTCCAAAATAAGTGAATTTATTGTTTATGCATTACTAACCCTCTTTAGCAAACAACGTATTGTATTTAATTTATATCGAAATAAAAATAGTTAAAAAATAAATCTAATTAAAAAGAAACAATAGGTTAATAGATGAAATTAAAAAAAAAAAAAAAAAAAACCCCATTAACAAACCTTTTCTTAAATTCGAGATAAAATAAATTAACAATGCATTTGTAAAATATTTGTTTATCTCGTATAGAATACACAATGCATTTGTATATTCTATACGAATATTAATATTTATTAATACGTGTATAGATTAAAAATTTAATAATACACTTGTGTATTCTATACGAGATCAAAAATTAACAATGCACTTGTGTATTCTTACAAATTCTTCAAATAAAATTAACATTGTGATTTTAATCTTTTCCAAATTATGTTTTCTGTATGTCTTTCATGCTGATTTGTCAAGGTTTCTATATATTTTTAATTTTCCTTCTGTATATCTGCGCTTGCATATATTCTAGCAGTAAATTAGTAAACATAATTTTTAAAAAAAAAAAAATGACATTCACAAATTTTGAAAAATAGAATAAGATTAAAAACTTAGCTGAAAAACCGAGTTGAACCGAGTTAAACCGAGTTGAAACATCTATGATAACTACTTTTTTTTTCTCTTATTCCTCGCATTTATTAAAAAAATCTTCTTATGACTAAAATTTGACTATAACTTTAGAGAATAGAATGCGTTTTTGTGTGCTTATGAAATATTGTTTTGAATTCAGTTAAAACAGTCACCTTAGAAATGAAATACTCCAGTTATGCGCTATTATTAGATTGATACGAGATATCATACCATGGTTTGTTTGATTTTCAAAACAATAAACAACAGTGCACAGCAATTTCAAACTAAACAGTTTTCAAACTGCAATTTAACAACAATTCTAACTAACGCCTCTCTTTTTTTTAATCCATACAGATTCTTTTGTAGTTCTAAAATTGTTGAAAAGTAATTTCTTAAATATATATTTAGTGAATTTTGCGTTCGTTTAAATGATTTCATTACAAAATAATTTGCATGCAAGAAACAATGAATCTAAAAATTTCCAAAAAGATATCTAAAAATTTCCTAAAACTTCCCAACAATTAAAAATGAATTACTTTAGTCATCGCTATTCATTAGTATGTGCGAGAACTCGCGCCACTGTTTGAGTTCCAAAACAACAATATCCAACAATGCACAACACTTTCAAACTCAACAGTTTTGAAACTACTATTCAACAAATCTAACTAACGCTCACATGTTTTAAAATTGTTTTTGCGTTCTGAAATCGTAGAAAGTAATTTTTCAATTATTTAATTATTTTATTATGTTGCTTTTGTTCCGTTTTTTCCATTGAAAATAATTAACATCTAAGAAATAACGCTTTTGAAACTAATTTCGAAAACACTTCTATAGCAAGTTATATAGAAGAATCGAAGAGTCCATTTTAAAGAAATAAAAAGTTAAAAAAAAAAATATTGCAACACACATCAGAACATATGTTGTCAATACCTTACTGGTAATGCAAAATATCTAAATATTTCCTAAAATTTCCCAATAATTAGAAGTGAATTATTTTAGTTTTGTGCTATCCATTAGTATCCACTAGATCACGCCCCATGGTTTGTTTGAGTTTCAAAACAACAATATCCAACAATACTATTACACAACAATTCTAAACAGCGTTCACTTTTTTAAATTCTTTTGCACTCTAAAATTGGTGAAAAGTATTTTTATTTACTGAATTTTGCTTTCGCTTTAGACAATTTACATTGCAAAACAATAACCATCTAAGAAACAATGACTTTGAAAATAAAATTCTAAACACACTTAGAAGATTCGATTTCTTTTGAATTTCTTGCTATATATTTTAAAGAAATTAAAAGTTCAAAGAAAAATATTTCAAAATGCATAATACTTATTTGTAATCCTTTACTGGTAACGCAAAATTTCCTAAAACTTCCCAACAATTAGAAATGAATTACCCAGTTACGCGCTATTCATTAGTATGCGCGAGATCTCTCGCCACGGTTTGTTTGAGTTCCAAAACAACAATGCTTCCGATGCCTTCTAATTTCATTTAACGACGTGGGATGCTGGGATAAAATATCCTAATTATACAACCCCTTTTGAAAATCCTTAACCCTAAATAGAAGCACTAGGAACAAAAATAGAACCACCGCTCGGAGGCTTGGAAAACTTTCGGCTGGCTCTACATACATAATACCCTTTGGGGCTTGACAAAATGTCCAACCCCCCAAACCGAAAATCGTTCTCTTCGCCATATATCGCCGAATTAAAACCTCTTTTCGCCATGGGATTTAAGCGAATGTTCTGAGCAGCTGTCGGCTTTACTAAAAGGAAAGGATTTGTAGCCTTATCTTAAGCGCCGCACTTTGCAGTGTCGGAGATTTGTTTTTATTACTACGGCTGTTTGTTTTACAATGTATGCGCGGTGTTATATTTTTAAACATCTGCCATGCAACGGTGGCGTTTTTATCGCAGTGTTACGACACGCCATTTGCTTACTTAGTTACAAATGAATGATATTTTGTAACAGTTTTAAATTGCTTTTTTGGAGTCGTTTGTGTCAATACTTAACATATGAAAAAAAGCAATTTTTTTTTCAAAACTTTTTTAGCAATTATTTACTAGTTTATCACACTTTTAGAAATATTATAACCAAGTAATGAAATAAGTATTTAGAGCTTGTTTAAAACATCGAGATCATAAGATCAAAACTTATGATCAATGATCATAATGATCTTGATCTTATTGAAACTCTTGATCAATGATCATAATGATCTTGATCTTATTGAAACTCTTGATCAATGATCATAATGATCTCGATCTTATTGAAACATCTTGATCAATGATCATAATGATCTTCATCTTATTGAAAATCTTGATCAATGATCATAATGATCATTGATCATATAAAAAACTGATCATAATGATCAACTGATCATAACTAATGATCGTAATGATCTTGAACTTATCAAAACTCTTGATCAATGATAATTGTGATAACTAATGATCATAGAAAAATTTGTCAATGATCGTAATGATCTTGAACTTATCATAACTAATGATCGTAATGATCTTGAACTTATCAAACTGATGATCGTAATGATCTTGAACTTATCAAAAACTAATGATCGTAATGATCTTGAACTAATGAGCGTAATGATCTTGAAAACTAATGATCGTAATGATCTTGAACCTATCAAAACTAATGATCGTAATGATCTTGAACTTATCAAAACTAATGAGCGTAATGATCTTGAATTAATGAGCGTCAAACTTATTATCAAATTGGTTTGATAGATTTGTTAGGGTTTTGACCTTATTATCAAAAGATATTGTTGGTTTAAATGATTTGTTAATTCTTTCATCGTATGATCAAGAGGTATAAAAAAATTGTCTTTGCTACATAAAAAAAATGTCGATACTTCTACATTTTATGATTTCCATAAATCTTCACAATTGCGTTTCTGAATTCCTTTTTGTATCAATACTTGAAAAAAATTATCTTTTTTTCATATATTATGAAGTTTTCTAGCAAATATTTATTAGTTTATCACAGTTTTTAGAAATATTATAAGCAAGTAATGAGATAAGAATTATTTTGATATTATAAGCAAAAGATACTGTTTGTTTGATCGATGTGTTATTGTTTTGATCTTATCAAAAGATATCAAAAAAATTGTCTTTAATACTTAAAAATGTAGGTACTTCTACATTATAATTGATCGTTACTTCCCATAACTCCACCCAAATTACGTTTCTGAATTCCTTAACTTTTTTAGCAGATTAGGTGTTAAAAAAAATATGAAATAAGAGATGCGTGTTGTTCTACATCCATTTAACCTAACGTATCCGTTGAACATTTTATATCCATTTAGCGTAACGCATCCGTTTTAATGAACATTATTGAACATTCTACATATATTGCTAACGTACCGTTTGAAAATTCTATATCCATTTACGTAGCGTCGTATCCGTACATCCATTTAATGTAACGTATCCATTTATCGTTCTACATCCATTTAACGTAACATATACATTTAACGTTCTACATCCATTAAACGTAACGTATCCGTTTAACGTTATGGATCCATTTAACATAAAGTGGAGAAAAATAATATAACTATCCCTGCTTTTCAAATGCAAATAGGTACCTTTTATTGAAAACTTGACCAAGAAACTCGAATCTTAATTCCAGAACTTTTGCCATATTCCTTATCGTGTTTATTAATTCTACTCAATAGCGGTCTTGTTAAAACAAGAACTTATTGTTTTTTGCACTGCATCTAGTTTTCCATTTGGTTTAACCATAAATATGCAGTAGTTATTTTTAATATATTTAACATATTCATCTGTAAATCTTTATATTCTACATTCTGAATTTATTTTGACCTGAAAATATGAGCTTGACGATTTTAAGCATAAACTCTAAATTATTAAAATTCAATATATTTATTGTTTTACAATACTGGAAATAATGTTTGCAGACGTATAAAAACATACTTATAAAATATATTTGTGATTCAAGGAATTATTACGGAGCATAAATAATATTTAATTGCGAAGCAAGTCTGGGAACTTGTTTGACTTTATTTAACTTAAAGTTAGTTAAATAAATAAGGTAGACTATAAGTTTTAATATGTGACAAATAATTAGTATTTAGTACATTATACAAGAAATGTAGGATTTATTGAGATATTGTAATTTTAATATTAAATTATGTTATTAAAATATAATAGCATACATATATGAAATCATTTTTATTTACTAGCGTTGTTTTTGATTACATCCAAAATAGTGGTTCGTGGTATATTTTATAAAGATTGTAAATCTATGAATTGCAATTATCATTCTTTATTATTAATGTAATTGCAACATCTTCAATTTATATTTAATAATCGATGATGATTTCTATTACAGTTGAGTAAAAATCTATATTTACAGTATAAATGTATACAATACATTAAAAAGTTAAAAATATTTATAATTATTATATATACGGTGCAAAAATTACGGTATATTATTATAATATGGTTTTCCAAAAATAAAATAATTCATTCATTTGCAACTGGTATTCTGAATAAAGCAACAAACTGAATATATAAACTGATAACTCTAAAAAAAAAAAAAATTAAGTGTATGAAAGTAATTTGGACAAAATTCCGGGATAATATATATTATAACCGCGTATTACTTAAAAACACCAGAAAATATTTACATTTTGAGATATTAACAAGAATACAAAATTTCCTAAATTGCGTCATATAAATTAAATACTGCCAATTTCATTTTTTCAGGGAATAGGATCAACCCGAACAGCAATAAAAAAAATTGACAGTGATGTCTCAAGCTGTTTAGGATGTTATTAATGCCCATTGAACACATTGTTATGGGGACCAACAGCACACATCGAAAGCATCCCACACTTTATCAAAAGGGATAAAGATCGGGAGAGCCTGCTTGCCATAAAAATTTGGACTATTGATGCACAAGGTGAGCAGTGTGAAGGCAGGAATTATCTACTTGAAAAATAAAGGTATCGCGAATTGTAAAGATTTGCCTGAATTAGAGGATCAACTTTAGAAACCCTCTTCTTGACGCTTGCATCATAAATTTTGTCAGTTTGCTTCCCCGACTCTCAGTTCCGACGCGGTCTCATGGTCAAGTGGCTAGCACTTTGTCTTTGATACTATAGGTTTCGAGTTCGAATCCTCTCGGTGGCATGGATGTTTGTGGTTCGGAATCCCTTTAAAATTGTAGGTCCCGGTCTGCTAATCCCGTCGTGTGCTCAAAATGACAGTAGAGAAACAAACCAAAACCAATCTCAATTCAGATTTCCCAATATTTAATTTTCAATTTAAATTTTGTTGACTCAAAAGTATTGATGTTGAATGACTCAAAGGTATTGATATTCCATTTTATTAAAACGATTTGGAGTAATTCTATGGTTCCAATAAAAAAGCCGAAACTTGACAATTTTAGCTTTTTATTACATCTTTTTTAAAAGCATGATTTCGATTAAAATAAAAGTCATGAAAACCAAAACCAATTGTCATTATTTACGAATATAGGTGTTTGATTCTTGAGCCCCCCAGATTTAAGGCCTCGCCTCAGTAGAACAAGGTATCAACAGCAGTTGAATATTAAATATATTGCCCAGAATAATCGATATTATTAAAATAAAACAGGCAAAAATACTAAATTACAATTTTCCGCGGTCTTTTAATATTAATATTAGGACCATAAATTTTAATTTTCTGAATTGCGGAGTTCACGTGGTTATCAATTTTTTTTTGTTCTAATGCAGCCGGCAAACACTTAGACAGCCTGGTATTGGATGCCTTAAGGCAAGCGTTGCACAGACGTTACTCACTTTGCATTACCCAGGGGGCGCGTAACTTGAAGATAAGCTACGGACGCGGAGTAACAATGCCCCCGCAACGCTCTACGATCCTTTTAGGACCGGACCTACGGTTTTAAGTGGATTCCGAACCACTACAAACCCCCATGGCACCGCCGGGACTCGAACCCGAAAAAACCTGTGGTACCGAGCGCCAGAGCGCTAGCCACTTGGCCATTCAGGCCCTACGTGGTTATCAATAATAGAATTAAAGAAATGTTTCGAAACGTGCTTAAGGAAATCTAAGTGGAGGTATATTAATGGTTTGCTGTATCTCCGAATTTCTCATATACCATTTAGCTGCGGTGATTTGTCTGAGAGTGATATTTTGAAGAACTTGAATGATATTTTTAGCTAGACGTAGCACCGCAAAAACAAGATTGGACATGTGTAGGTAATTATAGGTCGGGAATAGCTGTATACAAAAAATAATTTTATTGTTCCTAAGATTAGAGAAAATACAAAAATTTATGCTTGTAGGTTGGAATTATAATTATAGGTCGTGGAATAGCTGTATACAAAATAATTTTATTGTTCCTGCTACTGCTAGAGTATCTATTGATAAGAAAATACTTTTCTAAAATTCATACGGAATTTATTTCTAGCATATTCGAAATGTATTTTTTTATGGGAGGTGCTGGTTGGTCTAAGTAAATACCCATGGTGTATTCGTTATGGTATCGTTAATTTTAGTATTCTGTTTATTTTTATTGCTAACCGAAAGAGATCTACCTCAGTTTTATCAACATTTAATGCGATTTTCTAGTTGTTGAACTAGTTATTAAGAATTTTAAAATGATTTGTTAGAATCAGAGCAATATATTTGATGTTATTGTTTTTGCAAAGGATAGCTGTATCCTCTGCATAAATTACAGACAGAACTTTATATAGGATCAATTAAATGATACTAAACCAACTCTTGACTATGGATTAGCCTCGCGCTTACTGTCCTAGATTACTGAAAGTATTACCATTGGTGTTCACCCATTAAATTGTTAGTCTAATTTTTTTATTTGTATTTTTTATTTTTTTTTATTAATATTAATACAAAAATTAAAAAAGGTGAATAGAAAAATATACGAATATATTCAAAAGGAAAATATAATTAAAAATATGGAAAAGGAGGACTGAGCTGCCAACAAGCAGAACTTTTTTTTTCTGTTTTTACATCAAATGAAAGATTAGGGAGAAGTCAGTTTGTCAGAACAGTTTGAGGTCGCTTTCTATTTTCAAGTACAGTAATGCCTTAAATTGCTAGAGACATCAGAATAGAATTGTCAGTAAAAAAAAAAAGATAGAGCCATAAAATGTTTAGAGGTATTAAAGATTAATGCTGCTGGAAGGTCAAGAGACTTTCAGCTATCCTTATTTCTACCAAAGATGAATTTGTAATCATTCAAAGAACCTCATTTTAAAAGTCTTTGTACAAGATCTAAATGTAATTTGTAATTTCCAAAACCGGTCATGCGCATTTGATCGTTGGATGCATGTCTCATATATAGATGATTATTTTATTCGTATATATGTATGATTATATTTTTGGTGACTTGATGGAGTGCCTGGGTCGACCACCACACTCCACTTATGAACGGTGAGCAGTGACTTGTGGTCGACTCATTTGCCAATTGTTAGAAAAATTAAATAAATCAAAGAAGGAATAAAAAGTTCTAACATCAGAGAACAAAAACCTTACAATTACGACAGAAAGTCAAAGATACAATAGAAGAGTAAAAATACAAAGAGAATAAAAATAAAATAAAATCATCCTATAAGCAAAATACCAAAAGTTAAAGGAAAAGCCTTTATGATAAATCCAATAACAAAATGAAATAAAAGAAAAAACATTAACGAGGAGACATATGCATAATTATACAACGATATATATCTTACAAAGAAAAATATATATACTTATAGTGGCAGCTAGCATCAACTGTGATTCCTAAGATTTTTCTTACCCTGTAATATATTTAAAATTCAAGAATTTCGAGCCTCTTTTATAAAATTTATCAGGAATTTTCAATTT